>PVKC010038451.1:0-12741 GCA_004027635.1 Crocidura indochinensis
TTTCTTTCTTTCTTTCTTTCTTTCTTTCTTTCTTTCTTTCTTTCTTCCTTCCTTCCTTCCTTCCTTCCTTCCTTCCTTCCTTCCTTCCTTCCTTCCTTCCTTCCTTCCTTCCTTCCTTTCTTTCTTTCTTTCTTTCTTTCTTTCTTTCTTTCTTTCTTTCTTTCTTTCTTTCTTTCTTTCTTTCTTTCTTTCTTTCTTTTTCTCTCTTACTATCACATTTAGATAAATTTAGGGTGACTAATATAATATGACAATCAGAATGACATACCAAGGGAAATTATTATGTATCTATGTTAATGAAGAGAACACCAAGTTTTTGTGGTATCAAACATTGCTTAAGTCAACAATTCTGATTGTTTTCATGTCTGTCTTGAAGGTAGGCAGAGAATGGAGGGTGTAGGAAATGGGAGGACAATGGTGGTGGGAGAGTTGAATTGGTGAAGAGGGGTGTATATTTATTGTCTGAAACACAATTACCAACATTTTGTAACCATTGTGCTTGAATAAAGAAATTATTAAAAACAATTATGAAATTAAAAATTTAAATATGCTGCCTTTATTCAAAGAATAGTTAGTTACTTGACAAATTCTTAAATCACAACTATTAAGCCAATTTGAATCCTTTGCAACAACTCTGTAACACAGGTATTTGTAGGGCATTCATAACCAAACCAGCCCCCCTTTTCTCAGACATTAAGTATTGTAGGAGTTGAAACCACTACCCCATTGAACATTTAGAACACTGCTTCTCATTCTTGTTCCCCCAAAGGTGCTGATTTGGAAAATTGTAATATTGTTTATGAAAGTCTATATTGTTGCTTTGACTTCAAGTACTCAAGTACTTAAATGAAGTATGATTGTATTTTAAAACATTAATTCACTTTAAATACTGTCAGATTCCTTCTCTACATGATTAGTTAAGTATGTCTACAATTCTGAGATGTCAGAATGCCTCCCTATTTTACTTGTTTTTTGTTTTTGTTTTTTTTGGGGGGGGTCATACCCGGTGACACTCAGGGGTTACTCCTGGCTATTCACTCAGAGATTGCTCCTGGCAGGCACGGGGGACCATATGGGGAACCGGGGGATCGAACTGCGGTCCGTCCTAGTTTAGCACAAGGCAAGGCAGGCACCTTACCTCCAGCGCCACCGCCCGTCCCCCGGTTCCATTATTTTAATGAAACTTTAGATCATACACTGTTATAAAGCTTGGTGTAACATACCTCTACCAAGAAAGACTTTCAAATATCAAAGAAAACTTATAACTAGAAATGCAACACTTGCAAAGAAAATTATGTACTTTATAAAAGCAACATTGCTGTTGCCCCCTACTACACCTGTTATTGAAAACAATCATAATTGATGTGGCCGGGTTGATAGCACAGTGGTAGGGTGTTTGCCTTGCACACAGTGGATCCATGTTAGACAGTGATTCAAATCTCGGCATCCCATATGGTCCCCCATGCCTGCCAGGAGTGATTTCTGAGTGCAGAGCAAGGAGTAACTCCTTAGAGCTGCCAAGTGTGACCTAATAAAATCATATTTGGGATGTCGTTTTTAGAAAGCACCAATTCCAAATATGATAGTTTTCAAATCAAGTTCTGTCTTTACTCTCTAGCATTTCAAGCTTGCCAGGCCTGTGGCACTGTCCGAGGTGCTGAATATACAAAGGACTTGAAAGTGTCTAGTCCAGGAAACATTTCCTCAACATTTTTCCTACCTTGGCATCATTCTAAAGTTATTTCTAGTTTTCTTGCTATCATTTGGCACCCTAATCACATCATGACTTCCATTTAGGATTTTCACTCACGACCTATAGGAATATTCTGGAGGCCCAAATAAGATTTTATGACCTGCCTACTTGAGAAATACTGGACTAGAATATTGTAGAAAAAAATCTGACATATGCACCAGAAAGAAAAAGTGAACATATAGAGATATTTTTAAATTATGATTTGTGAATTTCATTGTGAATGAAAGAAGTCATGGTTTTATATTATTAGAGAAATGTATTTTTGGTAGAACATGTAGGTATGTTGAATCTTGTGGGTCATACTAAACTCAGCTTAATAGATGAGAATTAATAATAAATATGGTTCACACAAAATTTTTAATGGTACTTTGTTCAGTTAAAGAATAATTAAAACTAAATATTATTTAGCACTTTATAAAGAAACATAAACATTGAAAATTAGTGTAAAGTAAGATATTGAACTTTATCAGTTCTTATTCTTCAGTATAGCAATATTTCTGAGGTTTGAATACTTAATTTCTATAGAAATTAAAAATTCTCTTATAGTAAAAAATAGCCATAACCATTGAATCATAGAAATAATTCAGTGAGTAGGATGCTTGCCTGCACTCAGTCAACCTGTGTTTGATCTCCAGAATGTCATATAGTACTGCAGGCACACTAGGATTAACCCCTGAGAAGAGAGTCAGGGGTATATCTCTGAGCATCACTGGGTATGACCTCTGAATCCCAAAAGCAGAATAAATAGCCATACTCAATAGGTAAATGAATAGCTGAGACTAAGTGCCAATCTAGTTTTTCCGAAGTCTTCTATAGTTAATTATGGTAAGATAAAATATTTTAAGTAACATATTAAAAGATACACGTTTGAGAATATGTAATGGGTAGTATAGTGTATTGGTAAAAAGTAAGGCAAGTGCTACTAAGAAAATACACTAGAATGTGTCTTACAGAAAGTTCAGAATAAGATGAAAGATATTATGGCAACATTTAAGAGTAAAAGATGCATAAAGTAAAATACAAATGTAAAGATCCACTATAAAGTGAATATTAGTGTTTGAAAGTAGATAAATGTAAAGATTGAGAGAGTAAATAATATATCTAAGAAATATTTCTAGGAGGGAAAGTTAAAAATATTTCTAAGAGGAAATTATAAACAATAGGAAGGAAATAAACAGAAGACTAAAATATTATAATAAGCATCAAATGACTCTAGAGAACAACACTTCATGGGATTCTACATATTTCCATTGATAAAGCATGATATGCTAACTACCTATTAAATTTATCAAATACTTAAGGAAACGTCATTAGTAACTCCTAGTATAAATAAAAAATAATTTTCTACTTTGTATTTCTTTAGCTTTCTTTTTTTTAATTTTTATTGTGGTCAAAGTGAATTACAATTCTTTTACAGTAATATTTGAGGCACATAGCGACAATGAGTGAGGGGCATTTCCACCACCAGTGTTGTCCTCCCTTTACACCTGTTCCCAGCATACATACCACATCTCCTCCTTTTACCCCAATAATGCTAGTGCAACTATTCCCCCCTTGTACAGCTTGTAGTTTGGATATTGATTCTGTTGTCTTTGACTTTGGATTTGGTTTTCATGTATGATCATTTTTTATTTCTAAGGTAAACATCAACTGAATATAAAATATGAATGCAAAATATGTAACAATATTAACTGAATGTAATAATATAAAAATCCTTCTAAGTAAGGCTAAAATTAATTAATTTATAAATAAACAAGTAACACAAATCTTTCTAATTTCATTGATAATCTTAGTATATAATAAACTAGGATTTTAGACATCAAAACTATGTTGTCAAAAGTATGATACTCTACAAATAATTAAAAACAGTTTGAAACATCACTAGAGTATTTCTGATTTACAGAAGTAAACAAACTAATATAACAGAGAAATATCAGAGATTTAAAAAATAAAATGAAACTTATCTTGATTATGTTTATAATATTCCACACCAGATTCTAGGATGAAATAATAATTGGAAAATGAAGAATTAATAAGCTGAAGAGTAAGTGAAAGTGAAACTTGATGCTAATCACATAGAATAAACAAACAAAAATCCATGATAATACAATGCAGTGAAACTTCAGAAGACTCAAAACTGTCTATTATAAAGTGTTACATCAAATTTCATTGAAAATAGATTCAAGATTTAAAACAAAATGAATGGGACTATTTCAGTTTTATAAAAACTAGCTATCAACTTAAACTGCCAACTTAAATATGTCTTGAATAATGGTATGTTATAGGAATTTATAGTTGAAAAATAAGTCTAAAGTATTTAAGACTATACACGTACATTAAAAAATTAACAGATACACAATAAGAAAACATTTTAATGGCTTTGGATTTAATCAAGGGTATTCTGACCCTTCACTAGTTGCAAAAGTTATGTGTCACTTTCTCAGAACTTTGTTTTACTTTTATCAAAAATTGACACAGTAATAGCCTTACAATATGTGTCTGGAGCAGATTCCGGTAGAGAATAAGTTTGTCATGTAGAAAAAACTTCATGAAAGGGAAGTAACTTGTTCAACAACTTTCATACTCTTGATTTTTGTGGATATGTTTTACAAGTAAATTTTAATTCTGTGAGAAACTGGATTTTTATTCAATGAATGCTCTTTTGGAGATGAAAAGATAGATAGCAGGTAAACTTCCTTTATACATAAACCACCCTGACATAATGTACCTAGTGCCCTATTAGGAAAGATTAATAAGTATAGACAGAAATAAGTCCTGGGAACAACTGAGTATGATCCCCCTATAGACAGACAATGAAATAATGTCCTTTTGCTATCATGTGTTAAGGGTTATGCTTTTAGAATTTTAGTATGACTTTGCAGAAGGTTGAAGAATAACAATATTAAGACTTCTTATCAATGCTATTAATACACATGGAAGCTCATTTATACTATATTATTTGTTCATGATTGCAAAGACTAATTAGTAAATCTTTCTTTTTAAAATTGGAAAGATGCATAATATCAAGAAAACCAATCAGAAATTAGTTTGTCATTTAAAGTGTAATGTGATTTGATGACTTTATTTTCAGCTCTACCACCTTTTAGTCTCTCTAAATTCACTCCTCATTCTCTTCTGTCCTACAGTCATCAGTGAGATTTCTGTGAATCTACTTTAGGGAGAGTGGGTTGCATGGAAGGAGAAATATGAAATATAAAATAATGAAACCACACACAGAGAATGTGGATCAACACGTTTTTCTGGCAGGAGTGTGACAAGTTTAACTTTTTGAGTAGGGGAATTTATAGGGGTAAAATTAGCCAGAAGCAAAGAATAATTGTAATCACAAAGCATAGTACAACAGTAATAATACCTAAGTTATGGGTGTGACTGTAAAAATTCTAGGTTTACAAAAGAGAAGGTCACAACTCAAGGCAACTCCCTGCAAGTGTACTTCAAATGCAAAATCAGGATTAGCAGGAAGTAGAAAATATCTAGAAACTTGATATTCCTGGGCTGGACTCTATTGCTTTAGAGGTTAAGTAAAGGGAGGAGCCAAATCCCCCAAAATGAGTTTTCCTTTTTCTAAAGGAGGGCCAATAGTCAATAGCCAGTATCTACATTCTGGTTAGGCTCTTGATTGCCAGAAAATGCAGCCAATATTGATAGAGGCCAATATTTTGCCTGATATATACAAAGGAGAGATAGTCAAGTACTCTTTGGAAATTCGTCAACCATCCACGCAGGGGAAAAAGGCATTTACAGCGGGTCTTTTGAGGAACCCCATGGGAGTTATATTAGTTCTACCCATCAGGAAAATCTGAGGATACATCTGGTGGGCTGAGCCCCCCTAAAAGCTTAGGCATGCCCTGGCACTCTTTGCACATTTAGACACAGCCCTTTCCCAGTTCTTTACCTCTGCAAGATATTCACTTTATCTTCTCAAATAATATACTCATTTCATCATTATAACATTACTTTTGTTACAGGGTTCTCATCAGCGACTACTCTTCCCTTTTAATTCATTCTTCTTTGATGACAACTCTTGTCTTCATTAAACTGTTTGTGTACTCTCATTATTCCAGAAATAATGTTCTTTTCCTTTCAAGCCAGGTATATTGTGTACAGACAGGTGCTTAATCTGTTCTCCTCCCTCCCACTTGGTATCCATGCTGTGTACCTAACAGAAACTCAATCAATGAAAGAATGTGTGCATGAAAGTTTCAGGTTAAAATTAATTCCTTAGGATGAAAGCTGTTTACATCTTAAAAGTTATCCATCTTAAGTTGGTGGGGCACACCATTTATTGTAAGCGATAAGTCATCTTACTGTGTCTTATAATTGTACCATTTATCAGGGTACCTTAAAGATTATTTGGTTTAAAAATCATTAAATTTTTTAGTGAGAGAATAACCTGTCCTCTACCTTTTTAATAAAGGCTTAATAACAATTTATTTCACTTCATTTATAAATAATTGCATGAAATATTTCATGGAAAAAGAAAGAAGTGTGTCCTAACCTAGGCCCCTATAATTACCACAAACCATACATTATTTTTATTGAAAATCTACCCTTCAGCTCTAGAAATGATCCCCAAAACTAGAGTTGCTTAATATTAGTAGAAACAATAGTCCTTTTTAAAAACTAAAATATATAATTATATTATCCTTGCTATGTTTTTCTAATTTGAAGATAAATGAGATAGCTATAACATGTACATATTACATATATACTATATATAATATATATACTATGTACATATTACAGATATGCTATATATCTCACATCTGTAGTCAGGGGAGAGCAAAAATTTAAAATTTCTCTAAAAGCAATCTAACTATGCATTAATTAAGTGATTTTGTTTTCCTTTACCAACATAATTTGTCTTTACACTCAGAAATTTATGAGATTGGTCCTATTCTTCATAATTCTAGGACTTATATAATTTAAGAATCATTTCTTTTGTTCATGAAGAAAATTCTACAACTTTAACACATGGCTAATTGTTAGACATGTGGTCTACATTGCCAGATACAGACTTCAGATACTTAGCAAAACTTTGAATAGCCTCATTTTTACTTAAAACAATCTGCCAAGCCTCTTGTTAGATAGCTAGAGGCAGATTCAAAAGATTTTGGCATGACCCTTTAGTTTATTTCACTGTAACTGAGTCATTTAATCCGATTCTATAAAACTCTGGACTGTGGTGCAATGAAATGTTAAGCACATCTTACTCATTAGAAACAAATGAAAAACTCATCAACCTGGAGACTCAGCTATATAAATTAAATATCTATATGAAACACTATCAGAGACATTGAGTCTGGACTGTTATAATCTGTGATAGAGCCTATTTAAAAGATTTTAAAAATATATAGTCTATTTTATACTACTAACATTTTCAAGGAACCAATGAATAAAAAATCTAATGAAAAAATTCTAAAAGCATATTTCACTTTATCAGCTTTTTAAATGGCCCATTTTATTTTGAATTTGGAATCTGTGGGTGCTGTTATCTCAAGCAACTCAAACACCTAGCAGAATGAAGCATACTCCACATCCCAAATTTGGTGAGTCAAAACTAAAATATCAGAAATTTAGCACATAGCACCAGCTGTTCATAATATATTAAAAATCACCTGTCACACAGCTCATTACAAATAATTAGGTTCCAACCAGAAAACTTAAAGAAAACAAAGAAAAGATATATTGTTGAGAATAAAATAACAAAATCAAAGAAATAAATCCATGTAATCCCATAAGTATTTTAAGTCACACACGTCCCTTTTTGCTGCTATCCTAAAGGGAAAAATCAATAGAGACACAGATGACAGATCAAAAACAGGGTTTATTGCCAACAATCCAACCAATAAGATGATGTACCCATATTTTAGAGAATGACATGCCTGAAAATTCACAAAAAGCAGTTTGTATGTGAAACTAATCAAAAAGCATATTTATAGAAGCAGGTAGCAGAATGCTGAGTACCAGAGTCATGAATTCCCTCATGGCTTGAGTCTCTGAGGCATATTATCCTTGCATTCATATGCATGCATTTGTGAACCTAAAGAAGTGCTTTTGATAAAAAGTATGAACCATGTGTTATACACTTCAACTAATAAATGCAATTTTTAGGGAATGGCAAGATCAGGAAATAATTCTTTATATTTTCAGTATCCCCTAACCAGCAGAACAGTTTTCTGGTTTTAACTTTAAAATTCAGCCCTAAATTCCTTTGTGGCCAGTTTCAAATTCTCATGATTGGTTGATCATTTAAACGATTTTTTTGGAATGTGGGGATAAGTTAAGTTAGTTTAGTTCTAATTAATAAGACCTTTCTAATTTCTTGTATAACCCAAAGAACAGAGATAACCATTAATTTTAAAAGCTTTCTTTGATTTTTTTTAAAATAAGGAAATTCAAATTAGATCTGCTTTTTTACTGCTGAATGGCATCATTGTTGGAAGGCTGAAGGAGGTTGAAATAGAAAAAAAAAACTAGCTCAATGATGAAATATCTATTGAATAGTAATCTCGATTGGGCTTTTCGGGTCATTCCATTAAACTAACATTTTGCCAAAAATATGCTTTGAAGGTGAAGGTTGTTTTTTTCTTCCTTTACAGTTCCACTGTTGAAACTTCTTGAGGAGTTCTATGATTCAACAGTTGATATGTCCAATTCTATTGTAGAATCAGTTTCTCTAATTAAAGGATTGTATCTATATATTAAAATATAATAAGGAAAAATTTAGTTAAATGAAACTTGTTCCAGAACACTGAAGATTTCCAGTGTAGAAAATTCTAGATATTAATCAAAGCATCTTCAGTTGATAGGTTATCTTTGGTTGCAATGTTTAATCTGTTCTCAGATACTTTGAAACACAGCACAAAGTTTTTCCGTGTATCATCTATCTATCACCACTTTGCGTGGTCTTTTTTAATTTTATTTTATACTTTTAGGGTAGAAGTGAAAGTACAAGAAATCATATGTTTGCTTTGCATGCTGCCAACCCTCATTCTATCTCTACTAACACATATGGTCTTCTAATATGATCTTCTAGGGTGATGAGGTCACTCCTGAGCCCAAAGCCAGGATTAGTTTCTGAACACAACTGAGTGCAGCCCACCACCACATCCTCCCAAATAAAATAAAAGAAAAGGGATACTCATGTTTTAATAGAAATCAACAAGGGCCGGAGAGATAGCATGGAGGTAAGGCAATTATCTTTCATGCAGAAGGTCAGTAGTTCAAATCCTGGCATCCCATATGGTCCCTTGAACCTGCCAGGAGTGATTTCTGAGCATAGAGCAAGGAATAACCCCTGAGTGCTGCCGGGTGTGACCCCAAAACACAAAACCAACCAAAAAAAAAAAAAAGAAAGAAATCAACAACAAAAAAGTGAAATGTTAATTTTGAAAGTCAATTCCTAACTATTAGAAAAAGTTAGGATTATTTCTTAGGTAAAAAGCAAGCATTTCAAAAGTAAGAGGATGTTGAGAAGTTGATTTGTTTAAAAACAGATCTGTACTGGAAAATATTTTTCTCTTTCTTTAACCTAATTTTACCAAATAATCTATGTTAAGTCAATCTTATTAAAATTAAGTAAATATGGGCCCGGGAGATAGCATGGAGGTAAGGCATTTGCCTTTCATGCAAAAGGTCATCGGTTCGAATCCCGGTGCCCCATATGGTCCCCCGTGCCTGCCAGGAGCAATTTCTGAGCATGGAGCCAGGAGTAACCCCTGAGCACTGCCGGTGTGACCCAAAAAAAAAAAACCACAAAAAAAATTAAGTAAATATAGTAAATTTAATCACTTTTATTTTGCATAAAGCCAAGAACAGTATATATTTATGTATATGTATACATACATATATATATAATTTTTTTTCATTTTCTTTGAATCATTTTACTAAGATAATCCAGACTTATATCTTAATGACTTCAGGGTTTATACATCATGTCAGTCCTCTTTCTCAGAAGTACTTACATTTCTGGGGATGTCTTTTCAAAACCCTCCAAACATCCTAGGATTTCTGTGCCTGCCAAAGCAATATTTTAATTGTGAGTTTAGTAGACTGAGAATCTCTAAGCAACTTATTAGTTTGTTTTTGCTCCCTCAGCTCCATGAGTCATTTTATTGTTTCTTTTTAGATAAATCATAGTTCTTAGGACTTGCATGTAATTTTGTGCTCAGGAATCACACCTGGTGAAGTTCAGATGACCACATATGGAGCTAGGGAGTGAACCAGGATTGGCTGCATGTAAGACGAGAGATTAATCCCTGTACTATCTTCTGAGCCCCATGAAGTCAATCTTAATTGCAAAAGCTATCTGATTGCTGATTTTTAGGTCAAAACTTCTTTACAGAAGTTTATTAATAGAGAAATATTACTTCTAGAGTACTAATAACTATTATTACATAACTCTATTATCAGAGTTGTTTTTGAATTATTTCTCATGAGATAAATTTTACCTTGATAAGACTACATAGTTGATTCTTGACTTATGTACACACACAACTTAATGTCATGAGAAAAAATAATACTTTATTTTTTTGGTTTTTGGGTCATACCCAGCAGTGCTCAGGTGTTACTCCTGGCTCTATGCTAGAAATAGCTCCTGGCAGGCTTGGAGGACCAAATGGGATGCCAGGATTTGAACCACCGTCCTTCTGCATGCAAGGCAAATGCCCTACCTCCATGCTATCTCTCCAGCCCTGAGAAAAAAATAATTTTAATGATTTTAACTTTCACTGTGAAAAGAGAGAGTGAAAAGTGATTTTTTGAAAATTTCACAAGAAGTAATCTCTTATGGTGGTACACATTATAGTTCAAAAAAGAGAAGCTATTAACTCTGGACAAAGTAAAAGATATTGTCTCAGGCTAAATGTCATTGAAATTTAGTTTCATCCACAATAGTCCAGAAAAGGAAAGGTTATTACCTTTGGCCAAAGTAAAATATATTGTTTCAGACTAAATGTCACTGAAATTTAATTTTATCCACAATAGTCCACTTGTAACATATAGAAAATTTCAGTTTCCTGTAATCCTTAGGAGTCAATACTGTAATATATTTTATTCTAATTTACATGATAAACCTGTACTCTGTAGTATTTGGTAAAATCTTCCTCATGAATCATTCTGGCTATAAAGAGTAAACAGCATCTGTAATAGCAAACAATGCCAGATGACCATATACAAAATTCTCAGTAAATGATGGAGTATGTAAAACTTTATACATACCACTTTAGGATAATACAGAGAATTTACCAGAAATTATCAGACTGTTAGGAAGTTTTACATAATTTAAGAACATTCAGTGGTTGGAGTGATAGTAGATATGGCATTTGTCCTGCAGGTGGACTATCCCGGGTTTGATCCTAGGCATCATATATATGGTCTCCTGAGCACTACTAGGAGTGATTTCTAAGGACAGAGCTAGGAATAACCCCTGAGTGTTGCCAGGTGTGGCCCCAAAATAAAACAAAACATAACAAAACAAAAAGAAGAGATCATTATTGAAATAAATGTTAAAAAATTAAAACATCTCTTCTTTTATTTATTTATTTGATTTTTGTTTTCTTTTTGGCTTCTGGGCAACTTCAAACTGTGCTCAGTCAGGATTTTCTCCTACCTGTGCTCAGGGATTATCCTGGCACTACTCTGGGAACCATGTCGGTGCCAAGAATTGAATCTGTGTTGGATCTATGTGAAGCAAATAAGCACATCCACCCCTACATTATATTTCTGGACATTAAGTATATATTATGTAATGACACTTCTCCATTAATTTTCAATATATATAATAATCATAACTCAGACATTTCTCTTTCTACTTGGATACAGACCAATAATTATGGAGTTCTTTAGGAGTTTAGCATAGTTCTTCTATATTCATTTTAGTTTTAATAAATTAACACTATTTTTTCTTAAAACTTTCTTTTCAGGAAGTTTGATATATATCTTTTAAAATAATGATAACAGATAAGTATAAAGTGATATTTAATTACCCAGTAAACAAAGTAATGAAGTTTATAAAATTAATATAAGATATATCTGCAAATTTAGTTTGTCTAGACTTAAGCATATGCCTACTAAAGGTAAATAAGGGCCCAACAACAAACCTTAAATTAATCCTCTGAAGGTATTTTGATCACACATACTGTTTTCATATTCTAGACAGGCCACATTGAGCAATTTAAGCTTTGTTGTAAAAATCTTACCACAGTCTTAAGAATATTTTTCTCCTTTTATAAGATGAAAGAAGTGAAGTCTGGTTTTAGAAAAGTATATTGTCAAATTTAAAACTTAATTTAATAATTATTCTAACACTTCATTACATACTATCTACTTGGACCATGCACAAAAATTTCTTTTTCTAAGATAACTTTCTCACAAAAATTTTACATGTTTAATTGCATTCAAGTTCTGTATTATAACAATCTTTCATTTTATTTCACAAATAAGCAGTTTTACTTTGGAACAGATATTTCTTTTCTTTCAACAAAATATATTTATATATTTAAATACATATTTTGGGTCCAGATTAATAACATAAGTATGTACTTTACTTGTGAATGGCCTCATTTTGATCCTTGGCACCATACTCCCCTAAGAAATACCACAAATGACTCCTCCACCCCAAGCACAGAGTCAGGAGTAGCTAGGAATATTATCGCTATGACTGCATCAACATCAAAAATACATATAATCTCTTTGTATTATAGGTTGTTTTTCTCATTTTATTAGCTATAATTTCATTGAATTCTCAAAATGAACAGCTCTTAAAACTTTAATTTCTAACTCAAAATTGTAATTGTGCAAAGTGTTATGCTAGCACCTTGAGAATATTTTTATATAACATAACTGTACTTGCTTATAGTATAATTTTCTAGGTAACAGTACAATTTATTGATTCAAAGATCTAGTTTGAAAAGTAAAGTAAAACTTAGTACTTTGTGTTTTATAAAAGTTCTAGATACTCAATG
>PVKC010038452.1:0-12760 GCA_004027635.1 Crocidura indochinensis
AATTTTCCCATTGGTTTTTTTTTTTTTTTTTTTTGGTTTTTGATTTTTGGGCCACACCCGGTGATGCTCAGACATTACTCCTCGATATGTGCTCAGAAATTGCTCCTGGCTTGGGGGACCACATGGAACCCAAGACTCGAACCACCATCCATCCTGGATGGGCAGCATGCAAAGCAAACACGCCCTACCATTGTGCTATGTCTTTGGCTCCTTTCCCTTACGTTTAGTATGACAAGATATCTGATTTCTCAAAAGAATAATGTCTTTCTAAAAGTTGGTGCCATATTTTCCCTCAACTTTTTCTTTGGGTAAAGAAAAATACCTACCTAAAATGAATGATTGGAGAAATAAAGTATACTTTAGACAAATGATATACTTTTGTAAGTGTAATTAAGACAGAAATTATGTGATGAATAATAATATATGATAATATATAATTTTAATTCCCTATATATCTCAAATACATGTATTTCTATAATATTATGCTGTAATATATAATTTTCAATGAAGTTGGCATTAAATATATGGTTTTCCTAGTCTTCATAGTTTTTCCTATTCAGAAACTAGATAGTCTCATTTGTTTTAGATAGAATTTACCAGGTAAATGTAGTGTATATGCGATTATGTAATTTTTATACAAATCATATCTTCTTTTACAAATATTATCAAAATCCCCTCTTGTCTTGACAATGCAAAAGACCTTAACACAGAAGAACATGAAGTTTAGTTATAGTTTTAATATTAAGTTCACTAGATATCTGCAAGTATGTTTATATTTAATTTTATGTAGGTTCAAGAGCCAAAACTAATCACTGAACTTAGAGTTTCACATAATCTTTTACTAAAATCAGTCATTTTCTGAGCTAACTGTGGCTTTCTCAAGATTAATTTACCTATATCTCACACTTTAATGCCAAAAAACAATAGAAAACAATGAAAAATGTGAAATGAAAAATAATTAACTTTCCCCTTCACATGCAATTTAAGACACATATTTGACTTTCACCTATGCTATGTGATTAAGAAAGATTTAATTAATAATTTTCTAATAAAGTCACTTATCAGTTCACTGAATACTAAAATTCATTTCTTAAAAATATTTATTTAAAATGATGCAATTTAATAGTTAAGTTTATATAAAGATGCACTTTTTTTTTTTTTTTTTGTGGTTTTGGGTCACATCCACTAGTGCTCAGGGGTTACTCCTGGCTCCATGCTCAGAAATTGCTCCTGGTAGGCACAGGGGACCATATGGGCACCGGAATTCAAACTAATGACCTTTTGCATAAAAGGCAAACGCCTTACCTCCATGCTATCTCCCGGGCCCCAAAGATGCACTTTTTATTTAAGGCAACAGAAGAAAATAATCAAGTTGATGTTGAAAAGACATAAATATTAAATGCACAATGGCCTATTGGGTGATATTAAATTTTTATCTTATTTAAAGAACTAACCCAATCCATATTTTCAGAGTCACGTCATATATCGAGGTCAAAGACAATCTAAGAGTATGAAAAACTTGAAGTATGTCTTGTGGTGTAAAAGGAAGAATGTTGAGGATATGGAGCATTTGAAGAAACAATGGTCAGGGCAGTAGATGAAAAGGAGAGAACAGACTGAGCCCTCTACAGAGGCCCTGGGTACCATCTGTAGCAGCAATATGAACACAGCCACATATCTTCCCATTCCAGGTGCATCACAATAGCTATGATTACTATGATCCCTATCTTTCCAGGAGGTTATTTTTATTAATTCATTTAGTGACATACAATCTTAGGTTTGTGGTACCCCCTCTTTTTTTTTTTTGGTTTTTTTTAGTCACACCCTGCTGCACTCAGGGGTTACTCCAGCTGGCTCTGCACTCAGAAATCGCACCTAACAGACTTGGGAGACTATATAGAATGCCTGAACTGAACCCAGGTCTGCTGTGTGCAAGGCAAACACCCTATCACTATTGCTCTGGCCCCCAATGGTTTCCATTTTATAGGTGAAGATTCTAAAGCAGAGAAGGACTTTAAAACTCTTAACCATGATAGTTGTCAGTGTAGTGATTTCTCTAACTGAGAAATCAGCACTCTCATGGTGCTGAAAAAAATTAATTAAAAAATAAAAAATTAAATTTATTAAAAAATTAAATATCCCTTGTTAGTTTCCAATGAAAAACAAAAATTCTTTTCCAAAAATATGTAGTGTCCTTTTTGAGAACACTCATATTAATATCTGGGTTTGTCACTTAAGTATTTTATCTTATTTCATTTAGTAACATATGACATGAAATATGCTATGAGAGAAGCTGCTGCTTGCAATTGGAAAGGTTAAACTATTACATAAATAAGTAGTATAGGCAATAAAATATATACTATTATTATGACTGATAGATAATATTAAATGCATCTATATTAAGTAATATATTTTATATTAATATGTATATATTACATTATAATTATCTATATTATATGTTTATATAGATACAATATTTGTTATTTATATTTTTAATATTTATAGATAATATGTGTATATATTATATTTTTACATATTATCTCTAATATAGTATGTAACATATATAATACATTCTTATAGCCACATAATAGATAATACATACTATCTATGTAATCTATAATATAGATTACAATATAAAAATGTAGATCTAATCAATTATCAGAACTTATAATTCTAACAATTATTAAAAATGTGTCAAGTTTCCTACAAATAGTCACATATTTTAATAAATATTAATATATCACCATCTATGATTATTTTAGTTTATGTGAACAATTTCCCCATTATTTAAATTCAAGATTGCCAACCTTTTTCTATAAAACGCTCTTTTTAGTATGTACTAAAGACTTATCTCTGACTCAGTTACTCAACTCTAGTACTAAGAGACCACACTATGATGCATGCAAATGAGTGTTTCCTATCAAAACTTTATAAGACATACATGACACTAATGAAGCTCAAAGGGCATAATGTGCCCAGCCGTGACTTAGATAATATTATTGGTTTAACATAATAAAGACAGGGATGTTATATTTAAATCTTGTAATTATGGATGACAACTGATATGCTAATGTAAGCACAAAAACCTACTCTTTGCCTTCACTGTACTTAGGTCATGTAGTTAGCCTATATCCAGCCTCACAGTTTCTCTGTCAGGTTGATTTAGAAGATTCGGATCCAACTGTAACAATTTCAAAGACTTAACCATTAAACACATGCTATGTTTGTAGGTTCTCAAGTGAGCAAAGTTGCATCAGAATTAATAATTCAATGAACAAAAGCTACTTCTCTTTTTGCTTCCCTGGTAGCTATTTTTTTATTTCTACATAAGACATCTGGAAGACAGAGATTTTTATACACATTGTCAAGAACCACTTTGGAAAATGTGATTCTCTGTAGAAGCACATTCTGGTGAAGTCTTTTTACTAGTGAACTGACAGCTTGACTGTAGAGCAGATGATACTAATTCAGAGAAAATTCTCATTAAGAAAGAAACATGGATGTTTATGCTGTGCTGGGTGTGAAGCCCGTTTCTTAGTGAATATCAGGGGTGGGTGAAAAAAGAAATCTTGTAAGTGCTTTTATTGTTATGGATAAAAATGCAAGATGATATTGAGAACATATAGAGAAAAATTCTGCATGCTTTAAGATGTATGGATATTTTTGTAAAAACGTATTCATACTTTTTGCCTTCAAAACAGATGAAATTTTGTTTGTTTTATTGTTTGTTTTGTTTTGATGCTACATTACAATGCTCAGGGTTTCTCTTGGCTCTGCTTACTGGGATCACCTTTGGTGGGTCATTGTGACCATATGGGAGGCAGGGATCAGATTTAGATGGCCTAAAGCAAGGCAAGCATTCTTCCCGTTGTACATCTCTCTGGCCCTCGGATATGCAGTTTCAGCTGTAGTTTTGCTTTCTTTAATTGCCTGGATGACTTTATTCACCTTCAATTATATTATTGAAATTCCAGAATTTGGACATTCTTCACATTAGATGTCTTTTCTTCCAAATTTACAAGATATAAACATAGATGATGGGGCTAGAGAATAGCACAGTGGGTAGGCATTTGCCATGCACTGGCCAATATGGATTCAATTGCCAGCATCCCATATGGTCCCCTGAGACCACAAGGAGCCATTATTAAGTACAGAATCAAGAGTAACTACTGAGCTGTGCTGGGTGTGCCCCCTCAAATCAAAGATAAAATTCCCTTCCTGTGCAACTGAAATAAATATTTTATACATATGAAATCAGAAGCACATTGTAAAAATTTGCATTTTCCTCAGCTCTCTTTTCTCCCTAATATTCTTTAAACAGAAGGTAAACCTTCAGTTGTGAAACTGAATCTTTCCCATCTCCATTCCATACTTAAAAGTCATGGTTTGATATTACACTATTTCCTTGAGTCTTCAATCATGCTTTCCAAAATAATTAGCCTACCTCACCATTCACTAATACTTTTTGGCATGGGCATTTAAAGTATTGCTAAGCATAATTCTTTGAACTCTACTTTTGAATCTTCTCCAGTTTTCTTTCCCTGATCTTTCTTATTTGGGTCTCTTAAACCTTCTCCAATAAGAATCATCTTCATTTTCTCAATATCTTTTAAAAAGAATTTATGATTTTTTCTTACTGTGTTTTTTAAATATGTAATATTAATTAATTTTTAAATATGTAATAATTTTAAATATGTAATATTAAATATGTAATATTATTTCAGGTTTGTGAATACATTTTAACAATGCCAGAAGTAGGGATTTCCCCTCCTCTTTAAATGTACATACATAGAGGATTCTTCATATGAACTTTGCTTGTGTTTAGATCACACCCAGCTGTGCTCATTGACCACTTCTAACAAGCATTTTAACCTCTGTACCATATTTCTGATTTTTAATGACATTCATAAATTACAAATCTTAAGAGAAATTCTTATATTTCTTTTTCAAATCAACATCCAGAGAATCCAAAACTACTTAAGTAGTTTTAAATCCTTAATCTGATCATTCCTCAAACCCCTTCAAATTCAACATGTCTACTTATCTGCATATTTAATGGAAATTTACAAGCATTCCCTTCATAATTATCCCTTCTCTTATTTAATGTCTTAATGAAAGGTGGCATCATGATGATTCAAATATGTAAGGTCATTCTTGCTCCTTCTTTCTCCATACATGACCTCTAAGTCATTTTGACATTTTTTGATATCTCATATCTCTGCATTTTTCAAACCATTACATATCATTTAAGCCCTACTATCATGAGTTCTGCAAGTAAACCATCATTACCTCAAATATTTATACTCTATAAGTATTTCCACTAATATATATAATAACTAATATATAATTATCTGCTATACTAAGAAATAATTCATTCAATATATCTTGCTACAGAAGCCATTAATCCGTCCTTATATTTTGAGATTTTTAACTTCTTTCTAATATTTTATATATCTGGATATCCATTCATAGGAACTATTTGTGATTTCTCAGAGCTAAAACACTATTCCTATATTGTCATGGGTGGTTGATTTTAGTAAGAATTTTGTCATTTCTCTAGATCAATAAGCAACTCCTGCTAAAGATTTAAGACTCGCCTCAAAGATCTAAGTTTCAGAGAACCCTTGCCTGACTCAGTTTTGCAGACTTTAAAATTACTCTTTTTCCAAACCAATAGATAATCAATAATGAAACAGGATGATATAAAAACACAAATAAAATATTTAAGCCACTTTCCTGGAGATGGTTTTGATTGAACAACTTTTATTCACATAGTTATGAATACCAACTTTTGTTTTTATATTCTCACAGTTTTTGACATCTTACATTTCTTATAGTCTATCCCCAAGAAAATGGGTGTCTCTGAATTTTGTATTAATATATTGGGAAGGGAAATGAATAATAAATACATTTTCACATCCTAATTCTCAGAATCTGATGTTGTGATGTGACAAAGGATAATTCATCTTAAATTGACCTAAGGTTGTTCATCTGCTTACCTAATACTTGAGAGATTAACAAGTACTATTTACATGAATCCAATGTAAATTTGAGGATTTGTATTAGTAGAAGAGTCAAGTAGAGGAAACTGTGATTGTGAAATAATGGTCAGAAAATTCAACATTGCTGAGGCTGGAGCGATGGCACAAGCGGTAATGCGTCTGCCTTACGCCTGCCAGCTTAGGACAGACCACAGTGTGATTCTCCTGACATCCCATATGGTCCCCTAAGCCAGGAGCGATTTCTGAGCGCATAGCCAGGAGTAACCACTGAGCATCATCTGCTGTGGCTCAACCATCTACCCAATCACAAATAGAAAAGAAAATTCAACATTGCTGAAATAGACAAGAGGGGAATTTGAAGCAAGTAAAGGAAGTAAAAGATAAAAAGGGCAAAGAAATTAATTTTGTTTTACAGCGGCTACTAAGAAGTACAGACATGCAATTTAGCCCAGTGAAACCATGTTTGATTTATAATTGATGTAAATTGCAGTAATAAATTTACTTTAATTATTTATAATATTATAAACTTTATGAGCAGAAATGCAATAATGTGGAAAACATGCCACTGGAAAAATTAAAGATAACAGTAGACAAATTAAACTTTGGAAAGCTAGAATATTGCAATCAAAACTCAGCAAAATCACCAGAAGCCTTTTATTTTAATAACATTAAAATATTTATAATAGATTTATAAATACAAAATAAAATCAATAAACAAAAATCTCAAATAATTATTGCAACTATTTTTTCAAGTGAACTATCGAGAAAACCAATTTCAAAAATTGTTATATTAGTTATATGGATGAACTGGGAAAGTGGAAAATTGATTATTTTGAGAAACAATTTTGTAATTTTTTTGTCCAGGATCCTATATTAAAGCAACAATGTTAAAATATTTTCTAGGCCTACTTATAGTTGATTAGAAAAGTACTGAATAGTCCTAAATTGATTCAACAAATGAAATTGTCCTGCTTGTATGAGTAGAGAAGGTAAAATAAGATTATATTTTCAGGTGCTATATCTAATACCCAATCTCTAATAACCTTCTTAATTCAATTTCAAGTTGTACTAAAAATTGGATCTAATAAATAAAATGGATCATATTTTATTATAAAGTAATTATGGTTTAATACTTTGAAAGAAGGTAGAATTTTTCTCCTTTAGTGTTGATTCTGTTTTTATGTTTGCTTTATTCTGTTTCATAATTTAATTAACATAATGAGAGAAAATATTACATTATTTTAAATTTTAAATTAAATTATTAAATTATCAAGTTTGAAAAAATGTTGATTAAGGGCGGGAACAGTGGCACAGCAATTAAGGTGTCTGCCTTGCATGCACTAGCCTAGGACAAACATATGGTCCCCCAAGCCAGGAGCGATTTCTCAGCACATAACCAGGAGTAACCCTTGAATGTCACCAAGTGTGGCCTAAAACCCCCCAAAAATGTTGATTAAAAAAGGTTATATCTAATGATCAAATGAAATCTACAGACTGGTGAGTCAAAATATAGTTTCTGCTAGTAGCAAGCCTTGTGTAGATAATATGAAGTTGGTACAATTAATTAGGCCTAAGTGGAAATAGAAATTAATTAAGGTATTAAGGTTGAAGAGTTATCTGAGATAGTGATATTTGATGTAAAAGAGTCTTGGATGTAAAAGAGTCTTCCCTTCTGAGCAAGAGATAAAAGAGGAGGTAAAAACCGTAATATGTGATTGAGTTTGATATGTTCTATAAAAATAAAATTCCAATGTGCCTAAAAATAAGTGCACTCAGAAAATGGGGTCAGAAAAAGTATAAGCAAATCGTAGGAGAATGGCCTAAAACTACATGAAATTAGAGTAGCTGGAAGCAAAATTTGCCTCTGAGGATATAGAACCATTAACTATATAAATTCTATAATACACTTCCAGTTCCTAAAATATAGGAAAGTAAGATACTGTCTCATGTTTTCCAACTATGTCTCATGTTATTCTCTTTCTTTGGTGCAATAGAATTTTGTGTAGCCAGTTGGGAGCAGAGAAGGAGACAACATATGTGGCAGTCAGTGTGGAAGGAAACTTGAGTAAACCGAGGATTAGCATGTGAAATTCAATACCAAGTATTTTTCAGGGATTTATAAATCAGATAAATTAGATATGAATCCTCAAGCTGCCCACTATCCTCTCAAAGGAAAAACAAAAACTTACTATAGTGCTAAGATAGATTCTGTTAAAGGCTAAAAGATAGGATCTGCGGAGAATAAAGCCATGATGATTCATCCATAGGGGGGAAACACCATGATACGATCAAAGAAATATGCAGCTATATATTTGTCATATATTTCATTTTTCTAACATATTTTACAACTGTATATAAAAAGGGCATCATATTTTTTCCAGCTTCTGTGATTTGCAATTTTCATTTTGGTATGATCAATAGTCTAAGACTATGACCAAGAATAAAACAGACCCATTATGTCAAATAATAAATAAAATACAATGATTTTTTAAAACTCCCAAACAAATAGACATTTTATGAGAAAAATGAATAATTTTGAAGTACAATAATGCTTTATAATTATATTCTAGATACATAAGCTCAGAAGCATGTATAAAAACAGGGAAATTTGACCTGTAAGAAAACAAAAAGGAAATTAAGAAATCAATAAAAACAGATGCCCAAATTGTCCAGATGTTAGAATTAGCAGATAAGAATTAAAAACATCTATTATAAATATGTTCAAGGACTTAAGAAAAATGCTGGTCATATTGTGTGAACATATGGAGTATCTCAGTAGAGAAATGAAATCTCTTCAAGAAAGGACCAGATTGAAATCTAAAAACTTAATTACAAAATATAGAAAATAAAAATTCACCAGTAAGCTTTTCATTTATCTTGGAGATGTCAGAGTAAAGATCAGTGGTCTAGGAAACCTAAAGTATTTAGTATTATTAATAGAGAAAATAGACTGAGACCTCAATTGAATTAAAAGGTATATTATGTCTGCCGTTATTAGCTTAATTATAGGCATGTATGATAGAGAATGTAATAACTAAAATTAAAAAATTAAAAATAAAAGTAGGATAAATAATAACATAATTCTACATTTAACATAAATTTATGTTAATTAATACAGTATGTTACTGGGTGAGCAGAAGACACACTGATCAATAAGATAGAGAAGGTCAAAAACAGGTATACATTTTAATTGGCAATCTGTTTCTGACAAAGCTAAATTAATGTGACAATTTAGTCTTCAACAAATGTGGCAAGGAAAATCAGCCTTTCACATGGTACAAATGGGGATAATCTTACAACTCATGCCTCATTGCAAAACAAATTCAATTCAATTCTAGTATAAATTATAAATCTGTTAAGCTTTTAGAAAAAACACATGCAAAATATTGTGAAGCAGAATGAGGGATAAAATTTTCAGACATAATGTGAAAAGTTTATCAATTAAATTTCATCAAAATTAAGTTTTTGGGAAACAAGGCAGAAAGTCCAAAGAAGTGCAGTGTATGTTTAGCATGAAAAAGGTCCCAAGTTTGAAACCCTGATGCCACATGATCCTAACAAACCCAACATCAATGGTCTGTTCCTCAGAGTACCCCCACATAGCCACGCCTGAGCATTACCGAACTGCCATCGCCAAGCCCCAGCCATTCCACTTATTCCCCTGGTGTGGACTGGCTGGCAGTTGACCCCAGACTCTGAGAATACCCTATAAAACACACTATAAAAAAAAAATTTTAATTCTGGCCCATGCAAACAAACAGTGCTCCTTTGATTCTAAACCTTTAAGAAACCACTGGTAAAAATATCTGGAAATGCAAAAAAAAAAAAAAAAGGTTTACATTAGTGTTAAAATATATGCTATTAGTTACACTAGCATTCTGGGGGATAAAAGAGGGAGATAAGGGATATATGCTTGGGAACAGGGATGAAGGGAGGACAACACTGGTGGTGGAAAGGCCCTCATTTATTGTCACTTAAATATGATTGTGTAAGATTTGTAATTCACTTTGACCACAATAAAAATTAAAAAAATGCAACAGTAAAAAAAATTATTTTAATTCTTTGCATTGTGAAAAATGCTGAAAGGATAAAGAGAAGTTAAACTTGGAGAAAACCATATTTGTCTAAAATAAAATGCACAAGTCCTAAGCAATATTAGAATATATGCATTGTTATATAAAATTATAAGACATGGTAATTTGTAGTCTCAGAAACAGAAGGTTAATAGGATATAAATATAGTCAATCAGATTAATTGCAAAAATATAGAAGAAATGTCATGTGAAGCTCTCAAATTTTTCAGAAAAGTATTTTCAACAAGATTATAATCTTACTTGGTTAAATCTTAAGTATTAAAGCTATTAGTATTAAATATAGCATATTCTAGCTCCTTGTTTATAAATTATTATCTTATTCAGAAATTTTTCTTTTTTATCTCCACATATTACAATTATGTGGAATTTAGTAAAAAATAAGACATTTTCTTACCTCTAACAGTATTCCCTTTTAAATTAAAAAAATGCAAAGTGAAAATTAAATGCATAATAAGTTGGGAGGTGTTACTTTTTTTTTAACAATTTCCCAACTGATATTGTCCCACTGAGCTTGAGTAGTGATAACTAGTGTGTAATATAGAAGTAGTGACTAGACACAACTTATAAGGTTTAAAAATAAATTTAATATAATTTAATTGACTTAAATCTAATAATCTTACTTTTAATAGGTGACGCTTTGAGAAGTGAATATCCTTAATCCTTTTACCTTACTTATTCTCTAAAAGGATTCATCATGTTGTCCCGAATCATCACAATTCATATGCCCTTATATTGCTTCAGTTTAGTTAGACTACATGAGATAACAAAATTATATTTTTATGCATACTTATTCATAAAGAGCATATAAATAACCACATGCCTAAATCTGGAAATGTAATAAGAGTTTTTGTCTTGGAATCTAAGAGATAAAATAATAGGTAAGGTACTTGCTTTTCAACCCTGCAACCGAATTTTGGTCCTAAATCCTGTTCTCAAAAATTTTTCCCAAGCATCAAAGCCAGAAATGGTCCTTAAATTTCTGCTTTGTGCAGACCAGAGGTCCTCAGACTTTTTAAACAGGGGGCCAGTTCACTGTCCCTCAGATCGTTGGAGGCCAGACTATAGTAAAAACAAAAACTGCAAACAAATTCCTATGCACACTGCATATATCTTATTTTGAAGTGAAGAAACAAAATGGGAACAAATACAGTATGTGGCCCGCGGGCCGTAGTTTGAGGACCACTGGTTAGACTAACCCCTCTCCATACCCAAAATACCAAAGTTTTAAAAATAAGTCCTCTTTCTTGGGGTTCAGGATATAGTCTAATGGCTAAAGTGATGTTCCTGCAGTAGAAGACTGTGACATTGATGTTTAATAGCACCATATGAACAGACTGTGATCCTCCTCCTTCACTTAATATGGAAATCTCTGCTGTCTGATGATCATGAGGAATGACTTCTAGCTGTACCAAAGCAAACCTGGAAATTAAGTTCAAGTCATATGAGATTCCAATATTTGGTAGCAGGGGGATGAGCATCATAGCAACTCCAGCAAACTTTACCCACAACAAATGCTTCTACCAGAATGCTCATGGGTATTATAATCTCTCGAAAGTTCTATAACTAGTGTGGAACATCATACCCTGATGGGTTACTCCTGGTGAGCACCACAGTCAAACCTGTGTGCAAACACTGGTCATCACATAACAAAGGGGGAGGGGATGGTGAAATACAGTAATGATAAATGTAGCCATGGTAATAATATCAAAGATGATGATGTTAAAAGATGCTTTAAGAAATCTATTCCTTTGATTTCTGGAATCTATTAAAAATGTAATAGTTGCTTTATATGACTCAAAAGTGAAATATTCAGTAAAGTTTGCCTTAGCATAATAATCTGAATTGAATACAAATATCAATTTATATTTTAAAAATTTTAACTGATTTTGTTAAAGAAAAAGAAAGTTCTACACAAAAGGTTTTTCTCAACCTCATATGCCTACAAAACAAGGTAAATGTTCTCATCTTTGTTGAAATCTTTAATCAATTAACCCATATTAATCAGAATCATTCTAATCTTTTCATTTAAAAACACAAATAAATCAACTAGACCGCAGTTTAAGACTTAAATGAGCTTACAATAAGTTTACAACAACTTAGATGTTGTTGTAAACCTCTTAAATTTTGAACACAACATTTATATAAAAATCTATAAAAATGTCTCTCCCTGCTCATTGCATTAAGTAAGTTAGTGCTTCAAAACATATGTTACACTGAGCAACCTCCAAATTCTTCCATCAATATACCCCATTTGTATTAGGTTTCAGAAAGGTCATCAGACTATAAGAAGTTGAGAAGGGTTTCTTGATTTTCAAGTTCTAACTTTGCATTAACAGCCATGCTGTCAAATGTGCCCTTTAGAGAGGAAGTTTTGACCTACCAGAAATAGGCAATTGCGCTGCAAACTCTATGAAGAAAGCATTTGATGGGCAGGTCTGAGCAGGAAAAAAAATGTTCTCTTAAAGTTTCCTTACAAGCCAATTTTTTACTTTTATATTGGAAAACACAACAAAACAAAACAAAAAAACAGGTACAAAGAAGTGAATATGCTCATCAGGCAATTATAGTCATTATGCAAACTCATACATTTAAGATCTTTAGAGCTTGCCTTTCCATTTAGTCTATTCTATTGTTCACTAATTTAAGGGTGATAAAAACAAAGGGA
>PVKC010038453.1:0-12757 GCA_004027635.1 Crocidura indochinensis
TACCACCCTAGGGTAGGGGCAGAAAGCCAGGTCCCACCCTAGAGTAGGGTCCAATCACTGATCAGGGTAGGATCAGGGTGGGTCCAGAAAGCCACCCTAGAGTAGGGTCCAATCACTGATCAGGGTGGGTCCAGAAATGTTTATACATAGAAATTCCAAATCATGATAAGATTAGAAATGTTTACATATGCAACAATATGGGAAACTGGGGGAATTGAACCGTGGTCCGCCCTAGGCTAGTGCAGGCAAGGCAGGCACCTTACCTCCAGCGCCACAGCCCGGCCCCCAACCATGGTATTCTTTGTTCAGAAGGTAAACACTAAAATTCAGTTGCCCTTGTTTTCTACTAAATTTATTTTTATCCCTGTTATGAGTGAGATATTTCAAGTCCCTATCACTAGTATTTTTTCTAATTTCTCTGAAATTCTTACAAGCTAATTTATTAGTTTATAAATAATACAATAGTCTCAGACTCATAAGTTATTAATAATTACATATTAAAATATGTTGATTGTTAGATTGCACCATATTTTACCTAAAACAAAGGTTTTCTCTGTTTTTTTTTGTGTCTGTTTGTTTACAGCTTGGTTTCACCCAAAACTGTTGGTACAGGCCTTTGGATTAGTCCTCATATTGCCTTCTAATTAGATATCTATTGATTGGCTCCTTTGGTTTAAATGTTTAAAAGAGGTTTTCCCATTCCCTTCTCATCTGTTTTTTTCCTGCCTCTTGGAAGCGCGTTTTGTTTTTCGCAATATAGGCTGCTTGAGGCCTGAAGGAGAAGCTGTCACTATGACTCGTGGTTTCACGTTATGGAGTGACTGACTTGTGGGTGAACAGCTTGTGGTGTGAGTTTCTAGCCTGCTATTCCTTCCCAATAGTATGTGGATTATTTCTTGAGTCAGAAGTGCTGCTGGACCTGAGTCTCTTGTCCTTCCAGGACTTGAGGTATGGGGACTCTTTCCCTTTCTGGGAATTGTAGAACACACAACCCATCATTGCACAAAAACAAAGGTCATTCCTGGTTCCCTTGTATTCATTTGTTTACAACTTGATTTAATTCCCAATCAGAGATTATCATACATGTAAACCTGGAAGTGACTGGCTCAAGGTAGCCTGAGCTATCTATACACATTCTGTCCTTACTGCCTCACTCAGAGTGGTCTCTATTCTCAATAAAAAACAGTTCTGGCAGATAGCTAACTGGAAATATGAAGTACAAGACTTCTAGACTGTAGCTGTTTTACCTTAGCCTGGTTTGGATTATTTCATGCATGACCCTGATTCAGACTCATTGACCTTGAGTTGGAGATATGGTGCATATGGGGTGATTTAACAATTGACAATTACATACATAAGAGATTGTTACAAATAATAATTAATGTTAAAGAGGTAGTGAAAAAAAGCTAAAAAATGTTATTCTATGTTAAATACACTTCCTTAAAGGAGAGGCCATATTCTGAAAGTAATAACTGTTCATAAAATTGAATTTAAGTTTCTCAAAATATTTCTTGTAATAGCATATATCATTTTCAACATCACTTAATTTCTTTCTTTGTATTCACAATTTTTAAATATATTAGAGAACATTTAGACTTTTCAAAAAATATTTTAAGAATGTATATGCATTCTAATAAGAGAACAATGCTGCATCATCACATTCTAACTTAGATATAATATGTATTAACTTCTTTATTTTTAAAAAATGTATTCAAGTTCTCACTACTCAGTTAAGAATCAAGATTTACTTGTGTATGATCAGATTCTGTTGGAAACTTAACATAGTCAGGTAGACTAACTCACATTCAAACTTATAGTAGTAAATGGAGGTGCCCTAAGCAGTCCATCCCAAGACTCCCAGAAGTGATCGTGTGTACAAGATATTTTAGTTGTGATACATGAAAATGCTTGAGACATAGAAAACCATTTTCCTTCCCTGAGAAGCAGTTGCTGAGCCCTAATTTTTTGACCTAGATTCTAGAAGATAAATTTTGATAGAACCATAAATTATAAGTTTACAGGCAATTATGTCCTCTCTGAGAATGTCATTTTTGCTCTCAGATTAGTAATAGTCACCACTTTCTTGTCATGCAAATTTTCCCCATCTCTCTCATTTCCCTACACCCCTCAACCCTAAATTGATGGCTTCATTATTTTCTCCTTGGCAAACTGGACTTGACCAAATCAGTTTAGTTTTCCTAAGCATGATTTTAAATTGACTTATTCTCTGAGAATAGGTCTGATATATTATTCTTCTTCTCACTGGAAAAGAACACATATGTGTAGTGAGATAATCCCTTGTACCCAGATAACTTGAATTACTAGAATTTCTATATTTTTAATTAAGGGAAATTTGTGGACACATAGGAATAGTACAGCAGGAGGAGCGCTTGCCTTGCATACAGCTGATATATCCAGTTCCTGGCATCCTATATGATCACCTGAGTGCCACAAAGAGTGATTCCTGAGCACATTACTGGAAGTGATGCCTCAGTACCACTGGTTTGGCCAGAAAAAGAAAACAAATACAAATACAAAAAAAGGAGAAAAATTCAAGGCACATTGTATTCAAATATATTTATATTTTTATTTTAAAATAACCACAAACCATAACACAAAGCTATTTTTTTTCTTTTTTGGTCACACCCTTTGACAGCCAGGTGTTACTCCTGGTTATGTGCTCAGAAATTGCTCCTGAGTAGAGGGATCATATGGGAAACAGGGGATTGAACCCAGTCCATTCTGGGTCAGGGGTGCAAGGCAAATGCCCTACAGCAGTGCTATTGCTCTGACCCCATCACAAGGCTATTTCTTTTTAAAGCTATGTAGTCCTAAATTGCAACCATGCTCTTGAGAGGCACATAAATTGTGGAGGGCAAAACAACAAACAAACAAAACATGCATATGCCAAATCTACACTTGTAAATATTAGTGATCCAAATTTATCATCAAATTCCCATTGATTAAAGAAGATTCTGGCTGAAAATAAATTAAAATTATAAGCTCCAGTGAGATTAATTTATGAGCAGAACACAAATTAAGTGCATGATTGTCTTCCCCATACTGATAAGGTCTATCTACTTTTTTGTTGGTCTGTTTATTTTTGGTCACACCCATTTGATGCTCAGGGGTTACTGCTGGCTAAGAACTCAGAAATCGCCCCTGGCTTTGGAGGACTATATGGGGCCCCCGGGGATCAAACCACAGTCTTTCCTTAGCTAGCACTTACCCTATGGAGCAGGGATAATATGTGTGTTATTGGTCAAGTTTTCTAATTGGATTCAAAATTTTTCTATGCTACCTACTTGCTTTTAAATGTATTTTTAATTATGTGAACAATGATGCAAAGAAAGAGGACAAGGTAAAGTTACAGTAGAAGGACTACTAACTGCTTTATACAGATGCTAATGTTCATATTATTTCTTCTATAATATTAATTTATCTGAAATAATATACTTTATTAGAGTTATATTCTAATTTGATTACAATAATCCCTTTAATTCTCTAATCTGGTATGTCTGCAGATTCAATGTAGCATGTTAAATGAGTTCAAGGTAAAACTCATTATTGCATCTATAAAGTTTCTTTCCCCTTGTATGTGAAAATAATGAAGTCAATAATGTCAACTTTTTCACTATTCCTCATATTACTTTACCCCCTGGTTTGGGAACAACTTGGAAATTCTGCCAATTTGGCATATAAATATTTCAAATATATTCTTTGAATTTTGAGAGACAAGCTACATGGTGCTTTGCAGATTTACAGATCCCACTAACAGGTGGATCCAGGCCAACATTTTATTTCTCAACTGATTGCCATAAACACCCACTCGGAGTTAAGTAATAGAGTGACCTTTTAGATGATAAAATGTTTGAATCAATTTAGAGCTGTGCATAGAGTAATACTTTTTAATGTCTGCATACTTCTCTTTGCCCAAGGCAAATTACTTTGATTAAGCCTACAGGACCCTTTGGGAAAAGTAGGAAGATCTACTTTCCAAGGAATCGTGTTTTAAGTTTATTCCAGGGGTTTGCCAGTCTATATTCAGATTCCAAGCAGGATTAACTTTATCTTCCAACTAGATGACTCATACCAAGTGATACTACTCCAATAAAATACACTTTTATCTTTATATTGTTTTACATTTATATAATATAACATTGCTAGATTTTACTACGTTTCAGTCAGAATTCAATCAAAATAGCACAACCAGTAGGATATGTATATATATTTTAGAAACAGTATTTTAAGAAATGATATTTTACTAAACATACCTCTTCAAAATAATTTTTTTTAATAACTAAAGCATTAAGTCCACAAGAGGAAGCATAGATAAAGAGAAGATTAAAATCACAAAAAGATAGACTGGAAATTATTTTTTTATGTTTTTCTGTTTCCTCTGACACAGATAGATGAGGGCATCCTAAAAAATCAAATATATTTGTTATGAAGTTTTGCATATAAACGATAAAAATGCTCCAGGAGTCAGAGAAAATGAAGGAATATTCTTGGAGATAGAAAAGCAATTAAAATCCCTTTTTAGGAACTTTATATGAAAGAAAAAATACCCATATTTTATTTTCTGCAAATATGTTTTTTTTAAGAACTTTTAATAGTTCCCCTTCCATAAGTGCTTCATACATATCTCAATGTTATTGTAAAATCAGGCCACAGTAAATTTTAATAGTTTAATCCACCTAATATATTTCCCTAAAATAAAAGTTTATATTTTTCCACGTGTATTTCTCAGTTTGGAGGGACACAAACTGAGAAAAAAAATTGGTTATTTATTTAATTTTTATAACCTATTTTTTCAGATTATATCTTATGTCTGTGTCAAAATCATGAAGGGTGGATGGGATTACATGTCTTAGAAAAAACAGTAACTGATTGAAAGGCTTCTACTTTAAATAAAATTATTAGTGGCAGTGCTCAGGGATTAGTGGCCGGAGAGATAGCATGGAGGTAAGGCATTTGCCTTTCATCCAGAAAGTCATTGGTTCGAATCCCTGAGCACTGCCAGTGTGACCCAAAAAAAAAAAAAATTATTAAAAAGTCTTACAGAATGGGGGCCCGGGAGATAGCATGGAGGTAAGGTGTTTGCCTTTCATGCAAAATGTCATCGGTTCGAATCCCGGTGCCCCATATGGTCCCCTGTGCCTGCCAGGAGCAATTTCTGAGCATGGAGCCAGGAGTAACCCCTGAGCACTACCGGGTGTGACCCAAAAACAAAAAACAAAACAAAACAAAAGTTTTACAGAATGGAAAGCTAGCTATTTTAGAAATAATTCATAAAATCAAAACTGAAGAGTATTAGAAATAGTGGTGTGAACAATCATCTGTATCAAAATCCATACAAATATTTCATTCCAACGTTTAGGGATTTTCGTTTTTCTAAATCTTATTTATAGTTATGGGACACAGAAAAAGTCACAGACACAGAATTTCATTTGTATTTTTTTAAAAACGTTTTCCTTTACATTATAATGATCATAGACCTACAGGAGATAAACTATTTTAGTTGAAATATAGAAATTATAAAAATCAAATGTTTTCTCTTTGTAAAATATCTTTGTAAAAAACATACAAGATGTTATACTTTCATGTTCTTTCTTCCATATGAAATGCCAAAATACATTTTTAGCAATTTAAATTTAAATGATATGTGTATATTATTATTATTATTAGTTGTTGAAAGATTTTATTTGGCAAGTGACAAAATTAGAAAATTCAGTGAGGGGTCAGGAGCTGTAATACAGTGGTAGGGTGTTTGCCTTGCATGCTGCCAACCCCAAACAGACCCATGTTTGATCCCCAGCATCCCTATGCTCTCCTAAGCCTGCCAGGAGTTACTGCTGAGTGCTGCTGGGTGTGCCCCCAAAAAAATAAAAAGAAAGGAAAAGAAAGAAATTTAATAGAGAGTCAGAGAGATTGTAGCATTTAAGATGCCTTGCCATACATATAGCAAACAGAGGTTTGATTCTTGTCATCATATTTGGTTCTCTGAGTGCAACTAGGATTAATCCATAACCATACATACAATAGTAGACTTATAGAAAGCATATAATAATTCAAATCACTATCCAAATACAAAGTTGGGATTCTATATTCTTATTCCCTATAATATCACCAGTATTCAAAATATATGTGACTTTTAAGTGTATTGACTCCAAGTGTGGTTTGAATATTTATACTTGTATGAAGGGTTCTAATAACCCTCTTTTTGTGGCCATTGCCTTGTGCAATTTCATGTTTATGGAAGTGATTTTGTTGTGATATCAATTTCATTCTTATGTTAGATGATAAAGTAGTTTAGGAGAAGTAAATAAACTAATGTTTCTGAATCAATTGACCTAGAGTAAATCAAAATGAAGATTACATGAGAGGACAAGATGTCTGGGTCTTTCTATCTGAGTTTAGACTTCATAAAGAAATGAAATGAATTTAAAATTTGAAAGAAGCTAGTGCTATATTATAAAATAAATTCATAAATTGTGAGATCACCCCAGGCACTATATATATAAATCCACACAGCCAGGCCTGAAGAAGCAGGGTACTGAAGAAATAATGATAAACTAAACTAGCTGGGAAAGGATAATCATGACATCTGTGATCTTTTGCCTAGTGCTGTCTACTTGAGCCAAAAAATCAGAACCCCTCTTCTTTATTAAAACCATATTTTGTGGCTGGAGTGGTGGCACAGTGGTAGGGTATTTGCCTTGCACTCAGCTGACCTAGGACAGCCGCTGTTCAATATCCTGGCATCCCATGTCCCCCAAGCATGGAGCAATTTCTGAGCACATAACCAGGAGTACCCTCTGTACATCACCAGGTTGGCCTCAAAACAAAAACAATCAAAAACCCCAATTTCCTATGCCAGGAGGGGTAAAGTTGAGTGATTCAAGTGGGCTTTTACATACCAAAAGAAAGATTTATAGGAAAGAGGACAGGACAATTCGGAACAACTTTGTTTGGGATTGATAAGTGGGTATCATCTTGCATTATATTGTGATAAGGGCAGAGGAAAACAGAGGAATTCTCCCTATATTTAGAAATATATAACTTATATTCAGCAACAGATCTGTATTTCTCTGAGGCAAAGGGACTAAATTCTAATTGCAACTTTAGCAAGTTTGGAAGAAAGCATTCAACTTCGGAAAAATCCATTCAAATTCATCACTTGCCATTTTACTTCTAATCACTTCAAGTATAAAATCATATGCTATATGACTTATCAATGTGTTGTTTGGTTTCAGAGTCTACTTAAGGCAGAAACAGAAAAATTCTGCAAATAAAGATTAAAGGTTGACTTTTCTCCAAAGGTGTGGGGAAATAGAGATATTTCTAGCTTCACTGAGTCCAGATTGAAAAGAACATCTGATTCTTCATTAATATGAAAGTAAGAAGTAAATAAGTAGCAGAAAATAGGTAAAATCTCTTCTATTGATTTCAGAAGGTGATGGTTTTTCTGCCCTTCATCTACAATTTCACACAAAAAATCCATTTTCTAGGACATTATATTACTCTTATGAAATATATTAGCATAATACCATAGTCTCAATTCATTGGAAATATAAAATTGCAGCTTATCTGATAAGCCTCAGGAGGCAGAGAGATAATTGAAAATGGAAAATTTGAGACACATACCAAGAGGAGAAAGACTGTTGGAAGAGACAGATGGACACCTGATTTGTTTTCACATTTAGAAAGATGTGTTCAGAAATCGAATTAAATGAGAAAATTGAGACTGAAATTAGTGAGTTAACAGGTTCAGGAAAATTAGCAGGGAAAGAATAGGATTTGCAAAGGAGGAGAAAAGGGACAGATGGAGAATCCAGATAAGCAAAACAATTGATTGAAGAAAATTTGATGAACTGAATGAAGAACTATGTATTCATCTTTAGAGTAGTAACTAAGTTACAGGCTTCACTGATTAGAAATAGCATCTGCCATGATAAAATGTATGTCTAATGATAAAAAGAAATATGTACTAAATTCACCAAATGTAAAGATAAATTAGTTACCAGGAGCAAAAATATATAAGTCTAACATCAATCAGTAGCAGCAGGTAAACATGAAATTCTATGTACAAATTCAGAAAGAAAAAGGATTACTGTACTGTACCAAATTTCTAGATTTATTCACGATGATATTTGCATCACAGATGCAGAAATATATTTGACAAATGTATCAGAAATATATTTTAATGATCACATGTTATAAATAACAAACAAATAAAACCAGCTACCAAACAAAAAATAAATTGAATTTAGAGCTCAAAATGAATAACAAATAAACATAGAGGGACTGGAGATATAGTACGGTGGGTGTACTAGAATTGCCTTGTAAATGATCATCCTGATAAACATTACAGTTCCTGAGCATCACCAGAAGTAATTTCTGAGTGTGAAGCCAGAAGAACCATCTAAGTATTACCAAAATTGCCTCCCAAAACAGAATAAAGAGGAAAAAAAGAGATATAGAATGACAGCATACTTTTTTATACTTGTGAAATTATATAAGTTGATAAAGTTAGATTTAATTATCAACATATCATATTATCTATGTAGATGCAAAAAAATGTGCACACAAGATAATCATTATACGGAAAAAAATATATATAAATGAACAGGAACAGAGTTTATAAATGTCCAGAGGTTTTGGAATAATTGGCAAAAACACCTTCCTTCCTGTGCTGAACACTAGTCCCCGTGCATTCTAACCCATCACTGAGTCAATGGGAATAGATAGAGTCATGCCCCCTACAGTTATTCTAAACATGAGACTAAATATCGCCTAAACAGAAATTCTGTGTATAAGAAATCTTGTAACTCTTTATTACTAATTTGCTTTTCTTCCACCTAGAAAGAATTCTGCCTAGGAGCTACTGATCTCTAGTTCAAAATATGCAAATTCTTCCTTGGCTAGGATATTAGGAATTGCCACATGACTGTCAAAGACAAGTGGTTTCTTAAGTATTATTTTAATGTACATTTTCCTCTAAGAAGAACTTAGTATACATGCATATAGGCATATAAATTAGCACCTATTGTTGGTGGTGCTTGGAGGGGGAGAGCTAATCTCTGCTAATCTGTATTTATTTTCTCCCGTTCTTTGAGTTTTCTTTCTCTGAGTGCCAGGGGGCTAACCTAGCTCTTACTCATGCAAAGTAAATCCTTTGCTTTACCACTGATTTGGATTCCTGGCTCTAAAATTGCTTATCTGAACTTTCTCAGCTTTTTTTCCAGTGTAACAGTCAATTTAAATAATGAAGGAAAAGAAAAAAACAAAAGATTGTTGTCTTTTTGGTTCGTGGCCCCACCTGGTGGTGTTCAGGGGCTACTCCTAGTTCTGTGTTCATAAATGTATTTCTGGGAGTTCTCATGTATCATGTACATGAGTCCATATATCAGCGACATGCAAGTTAGCAACATATAAAGAATGAATTATTACTCTGTGTGTGTGTGTGTTTGCAGTTAAAGAAAGACAGAGAGACTAGGCTCTTGGATAAAGTATATGTTATGATCTTGTTTTCATCTTTTGCAGTATGAAAAATGTATGCTGTCCTGTAATACAGGCAAATCTTATGTTAAAGAACAAAAAACAAACTGATGGAATAGACATCAATTAAAGTTTCAAATATTCAATTTGCTGGAGCAGATACAGAGAATAGCATGGTTATCTTGCAAATGATCAACCTGAATTTTATACCTGATATGATTCACTATTAGGAAAGATCCCAGACTGCAAAGCCATGAGTAAAATCTGAGCACAGTCTTGTGTGGTACCACAAAACTAAAAGACTGATTAAAGAAAACAAAGGAATTTTTTTTTTGGGGGGCCACACCCAGTGACGCTCAGGGGTTACTCCTGGCTATGCGCTCAGAAGTCGCCTCTGGCTGGCCTGGGGGACCATATGGGGCACGGGGGATCGAACCGTGGTCCGTCCAAGGCTAGCGAGGTAAGGCAGGCACCTTACCTTCAGCGCCACCGCCCGGCCCCAACAAAGGAATTTTTTATCTAAAATTAGTTAAAGCATAAGTCCAAAGAGGATATTAAAGGAGACATAAAAATTAGCATACCTGGTGCAGACACTATATCCCTAATACCATTTTTGACTTCTTGTTCACCATCAGGAAACATTCCTGACATAAGGAATATCAATGAGCCTAAAATCCAAACTACCAAAGTCAAACAAATTGAAGTAAAATTATTAATAATTGAAGAAATTCAGTTAGTTGATGGCAAATTAAAAAATAAATCAACAAAGAAAATATCTTTCAGCAATAAAGCACTTACTTGCATGCTTGAAATCTTGAGTTTAATAGCCAGGAACAAAAATTAATAAAAAATGCATACACACAAAAGAAATCACTTCTGATTCAAAAAATTAGAGTCAACTAAATTTTCAATTTCTTAAACTTTAATTATGATTATTTCAACTTTAACACTCCTAAATAAATGAGTTGATATTTAGTAAAAATAGAATATATCAATACTATACTTAATAGAATATGGGTTTAAGTAAGGTATTGATGTGTTATGTGAATTAAAGGTGAATACTTAAAGTAGTTAAACTACAAGGAGCAAGTGGGCAAATAATTGAAAGTCAAAGGACTACAATAGCTTATTTGATTGAATTACAAGCTACAATGATAAACTTATCTGACTTTAAGGTTATTAATTCAGAACAGGTTCATCTAGTTGGTAATAGAATCTAGTCACAGACATCTTAATAGTTTACTTAGAAAGAAAATTATATATATATATATATATATATATATATATATATATGCCAGAGATTTCAAGAGTATAAGACCTGGGGCTGAATCTACAGCATAATTTGTAGGGTGTTAGCCTTGCACGTGGCTGACCTGGGACATACCTGACTTCTATCCCAGAATTCCATATGATCACCTGAACCTGCAGGTGCGACTTCTGAGCACAGAGTCACTAGTAACCCCAGAACACTGCAGGGTATATCCCTCCACCAAAAAGAGTACAAGAACTATTGAGATAATATGTTTGTGTAATTTACAAAATTTTGTGCAATTCACAGACCATGACATTATCATTTCATCATTATCACCATAACCTGTATCATTGTAAATAAATTATTTGAAAACCTTTTACATTCTATAGGTTTTTGATGCATACATTACCATATTTGCTGGCGTATAAGATGACTTTTGAAACAAAAAATGTCAACTGAAAATCGGGAGTCGTCTTATACTTCGAGTATATCCCAAAGGAGGTCTCAATATGCCCCTAAACGAAAATCATCTTTGCCACAAAACGAATTTTTCAACTCGATCCTGCACCAATCACTGCAAGGCTGCTAGGACTGCCTCTCTAAATCAGCCAATCTAAGCAGGCTTTTGATGCATGCAAATTAGACAATGTTCTGTACCGGAATCTATACTGTCAAAAGCCTGCTCAAATGGGCCACAGTCAGAGAGGAAGTCTATTAAAGTAGAACCTTTGAACCTTTGCTTGTTGTGATTGGCCCACTGTGGTGCATACAGTTGCAGCACAGGAACGTTCTGTCTGATATAGCAAATATAGGTCTAACCCTGTGTTTTAACTGCAAAATTAGGGGTTGTCTTATACGACCAGTCGTCTTCTACTCTGGCAAATACGGTAATTGATTTGGGGTTGTTAATCATCTTTCATCAACCAACTATAATGAATATATATTTTTTTAATTTTAAGTCTAGTTCAATTATATAACACAAGAAAGAAAAGATAATATATCTTTTTCATAAAAGTATGAACCCAAAAATAAAAACAAAGGTTGAAGATATCACAGGATAGAAGATTTGATTCAGATGTTTGAGAGAATGTGTAAAGTTCCATGCACTATAAAAATTAAAACAAAGCAAAAAAAAAAAGACACAAACGAAATGAACATATAAACTTAATTTCCAAAAATAATGCTAGATCTGGGGCCAGAAAAATAGCACAGCGATGGGGTATTTGCCTTGCACAAGGCCTACCTGCACAAGGCCAACCTGAGACAAGCCTGGTTTCAATTTCTAGCATCCCAAATGGTCCCGAGCTTGCCAGGAGCCATTTCTGAGCTCAGAGTGAGGAGTAATCTCTGAGCACAGCTGGGTGTGACCCCAAAACCAAAATATAAATAAAATAATAAATAATAGATTTATCTATCAGTAGCATTGGAAAATAACATTTCAGTGCATAAATATCTTAATTTCTAATATATAGAACATGATTTAGATTAATTTCCCTAATCAAATTAATTGCATTTCCAAAAAAAAACTAACTTCTTTAAGGTATACATAAACATAATTTAATGAGACATTCTACACAGAGAGTATACACTTGTGAGCTTGCAGACTGCATGCTCTATTTAAAAATTACCTCGATATCCGACCTGATACCATAAGGTATATAGAACAACAAGTCGGTAAAACACTCAATGACATTGAGACAAAAGACATCTTCAAGGAGGAAACTACACTTTCCAAACAAGTGAAATCAGAGATCAACAGATGGGAATACATTAAACTCAGAAGCTTCTGCACCTCAAAAGAAATCGTGCCCAGGATACAAGAGTCACCCACCAAGTGGGAGAAACTATTCACCCAACACCCATCAGATAAGGGGCTAATATCCAAAATATACAGGGCACTGACAGAACTTTACAAGAAAAAAACATCTAATCCCATCAAAAAATGGGGAGAAGAAATGAACAGACACTTTGATAAAAAAGAAATACAAATGGCCAAAAGGCACA
>PVKC010038455.1:0-12724 GCA_004027635.1 Crocidura indochinensis
GTCCCCGAGAAATGAAGTGATGGAGTACAGGACCATGCATAAGAGTCAGTGATTAGTGATGTACCTCAGTCACCCCAAAAAAGAGCCAGAGAAATGTCAGGGCACCACCAGGACTATCATGGCACACAGCTCTCTCTTAAGGCCACCAACAACTATGCCAGCTCCGGGTCACATAGCTCACAGCGGGCAAGTCCCACCGGAAATGCTCAAGCATGGCTGAGCCTGAGGAACTCTCTGTGCTTAGTGACGGCTCCTGGCAGGTCTTGGGGGGAACCATTGAAGTGGAACTGGGGATTGAACCGGGTAGTCCTGCATGCAAAGTGTGTGGTTGGCTCTTGGACGCACAATGAGGGCAGAGGCTGGGTGTGACTTGCAAGCTGCCTCATCTGGTAGGTGGCAGTTCTAGAAAGTTCTCGTGTCCATGGTGGGGAATGCAGCTAAGTACTGGAAAACTTCCAGCATCCCTGGACTACAGGCTGTCAGGGATCCAAACACCCAGACACCTGGGCCTGCTCAGCCAACTAGGTGGTAAAGACGTGATTTGAGCCACTCATCTACTCCCTTATTCATATGTCCATCCATTCATTCACCCATTTATCCATTCATTTATTCCCTTAGTCATCCACTTGAGTCTCACCACCGCCATAAAAGTTACTATTTGAGCCAGAGAGATAGCACAGCGGCATTTGCCTCGCAAGCAGCAGAACCCAGGACCTAAGGTAGTTGGTTCGAATCCTGGCATCCCATATAGTCCCCTGTGTCCGCCAGGAGCTAATTCTGAGCAGATAGCCAGGAGTAACCCTTGAGCACAGCCGGGTGTGACCCAAAGACCAAAAAAAAAACAAAAACAAAAACAAAAACAAAAACAAAAAAAAAACAAAAAGTTACTATCTTGATGACAACAGAACTGGGGACCAGCAAACTGAGTGACTTCATTCAGGTCAACTGGCTTCACTTAGCACATACATATCCCAGGGTTCCTGTGAAGGTCCCTCGAAGTCACTGCTGCACGGACAACCCACACAATACCCCAGAATGGGAATGTCTGTTGTTATTGTTCACTCCCAGGAGCTGGAGACAGAATGGAATTTAGGGGACATTAAGAAACCCAGACACATTGCACCACGGCAAGGTGAGACAAAGCTACTCGTTAAATTCCTCTTCCCAGGAGCCAGAGCCATAGCTCTGCACGGAAGGCACTTGCCTTACACTGCAAGGAGTTATTTCTTGGGGCGGTGGGGGGCAGGTCACATCTGGTGGTGCTCAGGGGTTGCTCCTGGCTCTGCACTCAGAAATAGCTCCTGGCAGGCTCGGAGGATCATATGGGATGTGGGGATCCGAACCACCATCCTTCCTAGATGGGCTGTGAGTAATGTTAATGCCCTGCTGCTGTGCTATCTCTCTGGCTCCAAGGAGTGAATCCTGAGTGCAGAGTCAGCAAGAAATCCAGAGCATCACCAGGTGTGGTCCAAAATCCAAAGCCAAAACAAACAAACAAACAAACAAAAAAACCTTTTCCCTTTGGCAGATGGAAGTGAGACTCTGGGCTTCTCTCGGTAACTAGGATGGTCCAGGTACGGTGGCCTCGTGACTGAGGTCATACAACAAGCTGCCAGTGGCCTCACAGACCACAGAGGATTTGGTCCACAGCTCATGTCACAGTGGCAGTGAAGCAAGAAGCCCCATGCTGTGGGCACTATCCAAGGGGTCCTCGGAGCTCGCCCTCCTCTTCCACAACGCTCCCAAACTGCAATGATAGGACCATGCAGATAGCGGGGATGGACACTGTTGTACCCTCACTCAGCACACCCAGGCTTTTCTTTGGTCTGACTGCCAAGACTCAGTTTCCTCGCATGTCCCAGAGAATTAGTGGGAGGCCACAGCCACCTACGTGCCACAAATGCTAGCTCCAAGCTATGTGCATCAAGTGCATGGAAAAGCATGTCCAAGCGTATGAAACACAGAGTTCTTCTGTGTTTTGTTTTGGGGTTATACCCAGCGGTGCTCGGGGGCTACCTCTGGCTCTGTGCTCAGCAATCATCCCTGGTGGTACCCAGGGGGACCATGGGGGAAACTCAGGTCAGCCTCATGCAAGACAAGTGCCCTGCCCACTGTACTATATCTCTGGCCCCCAGATGCAGTCTTAGTCAATGAATGCTACTTGAGGCCTGTATTCATCACAGGAAGGTTGCTGTTATTATTTCACTACGTTTCAATGTAGTCATCCATGATTCCACCTGCAGATAGCTCTAAGGAGGGGGCTCTGGGTGACTGGGGGCCTCAGGGACGATTCAACCCTGTGACCTGGGAAGGAATGAGGAGAAGGTAGCAGATGCATGCTGCCATGGGTCCCTGGGGTCAGAAGCCATGTGTTAAGATCCCAAAAGGCCATCACCCCAGAGTCCTCAAACCCCTCTTAGGTAGAGGAAGGAGAAGGACAGAGAGTGGAGAACAAGGCCTAGGTGTTACAAACAGAGTCAGCCCATAGGATGGACCCCCAAATCAGGGAGAGAACTCTCCGAAGTCTATTTTTACCATCAAGTAGAAACACAGTGTGGACACCCTTGAATTTTTGCAAAATGAGCATTGATGCAGAAAAGCAAAGGCGATGAAGTGATAGCACAGTGCTAGAACATTTGCCTTGCACACTGTCAACATGGGATAGACCCAGGTTCAATCCCCGGTATTCCATATGGTCCCCTGAGCCCGGAGGGAGCAATTTCCAAGCACAGAGCCAGGAGTAACCCCTGGGCATCACTGGGTATGGCCCCAAAACAAAAACAGACAACAACAACAAAAAAAGAAAAGGTGACAAGCCTAACTGATGGAATGAGCCCCACGCTCCAGGGCTTACCCCCGGCTTTGCATTGAGGTAACACACCTTGGGGTGCTCGGGGACCATTTATGGTTGCTTCGCACATTCAACACAAGCACCCTACTTGCCACTCAAACTCTCCTCCAGACCCAACAGATCTGGGGTCTTCCCCAAAGCTGATTACTTGGCTGCTAACCAGTTTATTATTCAAAAGCAAAGTCTCCTAGCCAAAAGTCGACAGGAGTAGAACTTTCTTCTTTTGGAGGTAAGAGCTGCAGGTGAGGGAAAGCTGATGCTTCGGTACCTCTGAATATGAAGGAATGAACGAATGATGCCGATTTGGGGTCCTACAACAGCAGATGACAAGACAGCCCCCAGCCTCAGCTCCTGCTAATTAAACGAATCAATTAAGAGACTCCGGTTGCCACGGTGTGGCTGCTGTCGACGGTGGCAATAACAGCCCCACGGGGAGGTCTTTTACTGCATTAAAATGCTGTCCTCCACAACTCCATCGGATATTATTAGAAACAGTTATTTGTGTCTTGCTGTCATATTAGGCGCGGAGGCAAATGAGGGAAATATGCCGACCAGAATGGTCCCAGTATGAGATCAGGTTGGGTTTTCAGCCTCGAAGGGAACAAGTGCTGAACTTCCAAATTTCTCTCCCCCCATCAAAGTTCTTTAATAGAACGAAGATATTCATCAGCACAGCGGCCGCTTCAGACGCGAGGTGAGTGTTCCCCGATTCCCATAGGCTCCCGCTAAGCGGCCTCGGTTCAGCCCGATGAATTATCATATTAAGTTTGCCCTCCTGACTTAAACTGATGGGGTTCAAAATTGTTTTCGATGGTTGGCATTAATCGCTGTTACTTCATAAACGGGGCCTGGGAAATCTAATTGTGTGGCTGTACCCAGGGTCTTATTCATGGCCCCCTTAATGGTAAATCTTGGGAAAACATGTCTGTTCTCCTGGCAGTCTCACTTGGGCTTTCGAGGCTAATAAGAAATAAAGTATATTTATTGTCAATAATAAAAAAAAAAAGAATAAAACTTCATTTAAAATGTACAATTTGAGATTTAAATGAGCTGGAGAACTTCAGGACGCTTTGGTTTCATTAAGAGTGCTGGCTAGTCTTCAAAGGCATAAAATTGGATCGTTCTTCACGAGTCCTTGGGCCAATGCCAGCAGCATTGCTAGGAAGAAACTGTTCATGGGAGGCCATGCTTGAGGGTTTTTCCTCTTTCTCTCTTTCTTTTTTGACAATATGCATTGTTTCTTCGAGGGAACAAAATAAACTTGTCCTACCAAGCCGTGTCAGCTTTACCACTGCAAGACTTTAACAAAAACAAAAGCTAATCTCTGGAAATGGGGGCCAGAGTGATAGCACAGCAGAGAGGGCGTGTGCCTAATCTGGGTTCAATCCTGGCATCCCATATGATCCCTTGAGCCTGCCAGCAATAGTTTCTGGTCGCAGAGCCAGGAGTAACCCATGAGCATTGCCAGGTGTGGCCCAAACACACACACACACACACACACACACACACACACACACACACACACACAAACATATACATATATATACATACACACACACACACACACACACACACACACATATATCAGGGAGAAATGTCATACAGTAAGCAGGGTGCTTGCTTTGTACACAGCCAAACTGGGTTTCATCCCCAGGTCCTCATATGGTCCCTCAAGCCCCAGAAAATTAATCCCTGAATACAAAGAAAGGAGTGAATACTGTTGGCTGTGACCTGAAATAAACAGAATTAAAAAAAAATACAGGGTCTGGAGAGAGAGCACACTGGTTAGATGCTTGCCATAGAGGGGACCAACCTGGGTGTGAACCCCAGCATTACATGGTCCCTGAACCTGCCAGGAGTGAGTTCTGAGCACAAAGTCAAGACTAAGTACAGCTGTATGTGGCCCCAAAACAAAAACCAAAGAATAAATCAATAAAATGAAATAAAGGAGACAGTGAAAAAAAATTACAGATAATGGTCCCGATTCAGAAATTTGGACGGAGGCTGGAGTGATAGCACAGAGGAAGGGCATTTGTATTGCACGCAGCCAACCCTAGACAGACTCTGGTTCAGCTCCCAGCAACCCATATAGTCCCTTGAGACTGCCAGGAGTGATTTCTGAGCATAGAGCCAGTAGTAACCCCTGAATACTGCCGGGTGTGGTCTCCCCACAAAAAAGAAATTTGGGGGCCAGAGAGATAGCATGGAGGTCGGGCGTTTGTCTTGCATGCAGAAGGATGGTGATTCAAATCCAAGCATCCCATGTGGTCCCCCAAGTCTGCCAGGAGCAACTTCTGAACGTAGAGCCAGGAGTGACCCCTAAGCGCTGCTAGGTGTGACCCCCCCAAAAAAAAAGAAATTTGAACTAAAATGGTAACTACTGTATTCTCAAAGAATAATAGAATACGCATCCTCTCCGTTGCTCAGTTCCAAGAAGGAATCCCAACTTAGATACAAAACAGGGCCTTCTCATTTCTATGTGACATCCACGAACTCAGAGCTTCCCCAGGAAGACACAAACCTGCCAGACTAAGCTCTGACAATGCCAGTTCTGGATTAGATCTGGAGTCCATGCTGGGACGTGGGGGGAACTGGGTCAGGCTTCCCAGTGCTGATGTCGGGTGACCCCTTCCTGAGAGAGATTCTTCCCCAAAAGAGCCTTAACCAGAAGCAAGTATCCCTGCCACAGTCCCTGTCACGCTGCACTCAGAACTGAAGAGAATCAACTGGGAAGTTCCTGCAAAAGCAGCCTAGATTATACCAGAAGAAATTCAAGGGGGGGCGGGGGGACACGCCCTGAACCAGAGCACAGCTATTCGGGAGGACACAGCTGACCCTGGTTCAATCCCTGGCATCACTAATAGTGCCCCGAGTCCCACCAGGAGTGTGATTCCTGAGCTCAGAGCCAGGATTGAGCTTTGAACACCTGCAGTTGTGGTCCCCAAAACAAAACAAAACAAAACAAAACAAAACAAAAAAAAAAACCCAAAAAATTCATTTGTGGCTCTTGGTGGGTTGATATGAACCCAGGTTTGGGCCAGTTTTCAGCCAGAACAGTCCTTCCTCCTCTTTGTGCTCACTCTTGTCTGAGTGAGGAGGACAAAGTGTCCCCAGGGTCCATCTGGCTCCAGCCGGGCCTGACAGCTGCCATATGGGGGATGACAAGGGGCGAGTGCGGCGGTGGGGAAAGGCTGAGTCCACCAGGTACTAATCAGGCAGTTCATGGAGTCGTTTCCTGCTTCTCCACACCAGCCAGGGTACTCTGAGACCAGATCATCCCCAAATGCAGCATGCATCCCAAATCAGTTGGAAAGATAGAATTAGGAAAAATTAAATTTTACTGACCAAGGACCAGGTTTTGGGGGCAGAGAAGAGGGAAGGGAAAGGGAGGTGAGGATGGGTGGCAGAAGGGAAGAAGGAAAAGAAGGGGAGTTGGAGGTAGAGGGAAGCGATGGAGAGGAGGGAAGTAGCTACCAGTTTCCACAGCCATGACTCTGAGTTATGTGAGCTGCCTCAGTTTCTCGGACAGAACCAGTCTACCTGCTGCTCTGCTGCAGTCCTGGGTTTTGGGGTAACCCGTGGCCCTCCTGGGAAGAACAGCACCCTCCTCTAGGTGACTTTGTTGGTGGATCTTTTGGTTTGGGGCCACACCGGTGGTGCGTGGGCTTCCTCATGAAGGTATTCGGGGACCACCCAGAGCCGGGACTCAAACTGGCCTGTGCCCCGGTCCTCAGAGCCCCTCATGGGCTCAAGGATGTGAGGAGGAAGCACAGCAGGGGAAGCAAGAAAGGGAGCATGGTTCGGGTGAGTACCATACAAAGAAGCACACAGCCCTTCCTGTGCTCTCTCTCCTGCACTCGTTTTTGGACGCCCCAATTGGCCCTGGGGGTAAAGGCTCCCGACAAGTTTCTTTGGTCCCACCTGCTTCCATATTCGGTCTCCTCACATGTCCCCTTCAAGCCGAGCACTGTGGCTCTGAGCCCTTGGACTGAACTCACCCACTCATTCCTTGAGAATTTATCTGACATGGCATCCATTTTGCCAGCCCTCTCATGGGTACCATTTCTGCCTCCCAAAACGAAAAGGCAGAATCGTGGAGGGGGTGGAGTGGGGGGGTGGTGGTACCAACTCCCATGTTTGAGGATGAAGAATAGCCAAGAAGCCTGAGTGGGAGACAAGGTGGCAGAGACAGCAATGGTGTCCTCACAGAGTAGGCACCAGGACTCAGAGCACAGTGGCACTCAGGGCTGCCTGGGGGAGACTCCAGGGCTAATGCTGAGGAACAACCTGAGACCAGCTTCATGGCCCTGCCAGGACCCAGAGTCACCTCTGAAGACTGACTCTGGATACAGGGGAGCTAAACCCAGAACCCAGATATCTGATCAAAGATGATTCCACGTGGCTTATGAAGGTGTTTGCCAGTGAGATGAACATCCATGTATATGTACACACACATGTGTCCAATATGTATGCAGATAGTTTAGCTTGGTTTCCGGGCAAACTGCTACCCACTGGACTATCATCTCTTTGACCCCTACATCACCCCTGAATCCAAAACATGGTCTTCTCCAATATTTTCCATCCACTTGACAGCTGTAAGATATGCTGACTGCAAAGGAAGACCCAGGACCAGGCACTCTATACGGACACACACGTCGGAGGGAGAACACCCAGCAAATCCATGTTCCAACATTCAGACCCAGCAGCAGTAAAGAAAACAATTCAAATTATAAGTTTTCTTCAAGTGAGCAATCATGAAGTCAAAATAAGCAGTGATGTCAATGATTCAAGTTATACTGGGAAAAAAATGACTAATATAAGCTCTTTCATCATATGTTTAAAAATGATCACTGACCTTGAGACATAATATTGTGTTACGGAGTCACTGATATTGAAATAGAGAACACTGAAATGAAATACTGAAGTATCAGATATAAAATAATGAAATATCAGATATCAGAAATATTTAATCTGGGGCCAGGCAGTGGCGCTGGAGATAAGGTGCCTGCGCTAACCTAGGACGGACCACGGTTCGATCCCCCGGTTCCCCATATGGTCTCCCGTGCCTGCCAGGAGCGATTTCTGAGCGCATAGCCAGGAGTAACCCTTGAGCATCACTGGGTGTGGCCCAAAAACCAAAAATAAATAAATAAATAAATAAATAAAAATAAAAAAAATAAAAAAAAAAGAAATATTTAATCTGGGGCTGGAGAGATAGCATGGAGGTAAGGCATTTGCCTTATATGCAGAAGGTCGGTGGTTCAAATCTTGGCATCCCTTATGATTCCCCAAGCCTGCCAGGGGCAATTTCTGAGCCTAGAGCCAGGAGTAACCCCTGAGCGCTGCCGGGTGAGCCCAAAAACAAAAACAAACAAACAAAAAGAAATATTTAATCTGATATTGAAATGTCAGGTTGGATATTGAAACATTTTGATATCAGTAACTCACTGCTATGAGATATTGAGAAAATAATGAATCAAAGCACAAAATGGTATTCTGACTGACAGAGATAATAGTAGTCTAAAAAGTGTGGGGCTGGGACCGAAACAACGGTACCCATCCAGGCATCCTGCAGGTTTCCCACATACTTTTAGTAGTGTTTCCTAAGTATAGAGTCAGGAGGAAGTTCCGAACAAAGCTGGATATGATCCCAAAACAAATAAATAAAATGAGCGAGGGATTTGGCCATCTCCATATACTTGCTCTGTTCTCTAGAGAAAAGTAAACCAAGTCATGAAAAATTATGGGTCACCTGCCCTGCAGCTGAAAGCTGGCAATCTCGAGAGGCGTGGGTAAAGCCACCCCTGCTGCATACATCACCCACATTTGCTGCTTCACCAATGGCCCTGCTTCACCACTCCTGTATGACTCTTTGAAGACTCATCAGCCTGACCAAAACTCCAAGCATGCCAATATTTGGGATGACATCATAAGAATTTTTTTGGAGTGAGTGTGGGCATATTTCCCCAATCTTCTTCATGAAGCCATGACAGCTGAAAACATGCCCCACAATATCTGCAGCATCAGCAATAGTACTTGGAAATTCTGGATCACATGACCACAAATGTGGCCACATGACAACTCCAATAGTTTTTATAACTGTCATCCCCACAAGACCACACCAATTTAGAGGCCAATGTGTATCTGAAGTCACCTAAAGTTCAGAAACAAAAGAAGTGACAGAATGATCAACTAGCACAGAGCTTATGAAACTTTTTGACAATGGTTTATGGCCTCATTGTGAAATAATAATAATAATTTACTCAAAATTTTCTTTCTACTGTATACTTTTTATTTTTATTTTTTTAATATATTTATTTATTTTGGTTTTTGGGTCACACCCGGCAGTGCTCAGAGGTTACTCCTGGCTCCATGCTCAGAAATTACTCCTGGCAGGCACGGGGGACCATATGGGGCACCGGGATTCGAACCGATGACCTTTTGCATGAAAGGCAAATGCCTTACCTCCATGCTATCTCCCGGGCCCCTCTACTGTATACTTTTTAAATCAGTTTTTCTTCTCTCTAAAATTTTTTTTCTTTTTTTTGTTTTTTTGTTTTTTGGGTCACACCCGGCAGTACTCAGGGGTTACTCCTGGCTCCATGCTCAGAAATTGCTCCTGGCAGGCACGGGGGACCATATGGGGCACCGGGATTCCAACCGATGACCTTTTTGCATGAAAGGCAAACGCCTTACCTCCATGCTATCTCCCGGGCCCCGATTTTTTTCTTTATTAATAAACTTGATCCCACTTACCTGAACAAATATTTTATGATCAACTATGTCAAGTATGAATGCATGTTCTTTAAATAAAATAATTTACATTTAAAAACAAAGAATGAGGGGCCAGAGAGATAGCATGGAGGTAGGGTATTTATTTGCCTTGCATGCAGAAGGACTGTGTTTTGAATCCTGGCATCCCATATGATCCCCCAAGCCTGCTGGGGGCGATTTCTGAGCATAGAGCCAGGAGTAGCCCCTGAGGGCTGCCGGTGTGATTCAAAAACAAAACAAACGAAAGAATGAGAGACAGCAATCAACAGATATCAACCCAGATATGTCACCACTCACCACTACACTCATGGTTTGGGCTTTGGTTGTAAGGAAGCAAAAATATATCCAACACTCGTGGGTGCTCTCAGCTATCGTAATTCTATGCTTGGGGACCATAAAGTGCTTAGGACTGTACCCAAGTCTCCTGCATGCAAAACATGTGCTCCGACTATTAAGTTACCTTGCTAGGCCCTATATATAACACATACTTTGTATGTGTTTGAAAATGATTCAGAATCATTAAAAGGGCAAAATAAATAAAGCAAAATTCATTTTAAAAAAAAAGAGGGGCCCGGGAGATAGCATGGAGGTAAGGCGTTTGCCTTTCATGCAAAGGGTCATTGGTTCAAATCCCGGTGCCCCATATGGTCCCCCGTGCCTGCCAGGAGCAATTTCTGAGCATGGAGCCAGGAGTAACCCCTGAGCACTGCCGGGTGTGACCCAAAAACCAAAAAAAAAGAAAAATCAAGAAGCAAAGTAAAAAGTTGCTCAATAGAGTATCAAGATATGGGGACACATAATTACTTGATGGTATTGTGATTTACATAAAAATGAGCCATTTCTACTTATTAGATTGTTTGGTTCCTTAAAAAGGATGTTTAGGGGCCCGGGAGATAGCAAGGAGGTAAGGCATTTGCCTTTCATGCAAAAGGTCATCGGTTCGAATCCCGGTGCTCCATATGGTCCCCCGTGCCTGCCAGGAGCAATTTCTGAGCATGGAGCCAGGAGTAACCCCTGAGCACTGCCGGATGTGACCCAAAAGCCAAAAAAAAAAAAGGATGTTTAGAATAGCCTGATTCAGACACTGAAACATTCTGGCAAGCTGAGTATCATAGAAGTGAACCCCTCCACAATTTCCTCACTCCAATACCACTGGGAAGGTCCTTATAAAGAAAAAAATAATTATCTAATTAAAGGATGCCTAGAACTCTTCTACAGCCTTATGGAACACAAGTAAAGATAAAAATAATTTCATTGGGCCCAGAGAGATAGCACAGCGGTGTTTGCCTTGCAAGCAGCTGATCCAGGACCAAAGGTGGTTGGTTCAAATCCCGGTGTCCCATATGGTCCCCTGTGCCTGTCAGGGCAGACAGCCAGGAGTTACCCCTGAGCACCGCCGGGTGTGTCCCAAAACCCCCCCCAAAAAAAAATTTCACCAGGTCAGAGAGTTCATGCAGTGACCAAGGCACTTGCCTGGCACAGAGCCGATCCAGGTTCAATCACAGTCAATCCACATGGTCCCCCTAGTCCACCAGGAATGACTCCTGAGCACAGAGCCAGTAGTAAGCCCCAAGCATTGCTGGGAGTGGTTCTTCCTCCCCATCACTCCCTCTGACAAAAATTAAAAAAAAAAAAATTCATATGGAATGGAACATGACTCATCCATTGGAAAATAATCAAGGTAAAAGAATGACTACATTTTATTACAACTATGAATCTGGCATTTCTTTAATAGACAAAGCAAGAAGGAAATGGGGATAAATAAAATAAATAAATGACATGATTTTCAAAAGGGTCATCATATGATCTTATGGAAACAGAAACTTTCCAGGTCAATAAAAAAAGAATTGAAAATATTCAACAAAAGACACATAATTTTTTTTTTAAGACACATAATTTTTTAAAAAGTTTTTGACTACACACGGCTATAGCTCAGGGATTACACCTGGCTGTGTACACAGAAATCTCTCCTGGCAGTGCTCAGGAGACCATATGGGATGATGAGGATCAAACCTGGATCAGCTGCATGCAAAGCAAACACCCTTCCCACTGTACTATTTCTCCTGCCCTAAACTCCAAATAATTTTTTTTTTGGTTTTTGGACCACACCCGATGATGCTCAGGCATTACTCCTGGCTATGCACTCAGAAATCACTCCTGGCTCGGGGGATTATATGGGACAGCGGGGGATCAAACTACGGTCTGTCCTACATTCTCGTGTAGCACGTGCAAAGCAAATGCCCTACCACTTGTGCCACCACTCTGGCCCCAATCCTGCAAATGATTTTAAGCATAAGCTTAATTTTCTGTGGAAGCAGTGGATGTGGGCTGAGAAACAGTATGAAGAACTGGAGCACAGGCTTTTCACAAAGAAGGCCCCAGTGTCATCCCATCGCCATATGTATCTCAATATCCTTGGGAGTGAGGTCTGAGCACTGAGCCAGGAGTAGCCCTGAGCACTGTCAGATGTGCCCCACCCACAAGACAAGCAAAAACTAAAGAACAACAAAGGAAGGAGCAAAATTCAATGCTTCGGGAAGTTTCTTTTACACTACAAAGAGTCCGTTCTTACACCACATTCACCCCCAAAGTCAGATGGGGAGGAAACTGGGTTGAAACACAAATTGAGACCCAGAAAACAACCCTTTTTTCCTGCAAGAACCAGCAACATTTTTCTCTGAGAATTGACGCAAATGTTTCCTACTCACCACGGTACCAAGAAATTGAAGGCTCATGCTTCCTCCAGGATCCCGAGAAAGGCACTGCAAGACAAAAAGGAACAAAATGAATGTATGACCCGGTTTATACTGCCACATGTTTTTTTCCCCTTCGATTTTGGAGCCACACCGGCAAAGCTCAAGGTTTTCTCCTGGATCTGCACTCAGAAATCACTTGAGGGTTGTTGTCTTAAATAAATAAAGATGATGCTGGATGGAGATGGATGGAGATGGAGGCCTCTGTCTGCTCTCCCAGGCCACGTGGCTCCATCCTCCATTAATCGATGGGTCTGGGGTCCAGGAAAGCGACGGGTAGAAATCTCACTCACATGCAGGCTTCAGGAAGTAACAGCTTTATTCATCCTAGCCACTACATGTGTGG
>PVKC010038456.1:0-12731 GCA_004027635.1 Crocidura indochinensis
CTGTCCTAAGCTGACGCAGAAGAGAGAGAACTGAGAATCTTGGAGACTGCGCTACTCTAAGACACTCCCCAACCATAAAGCTGCCTCCGGGGCTTGCCTGCCTTGGGCAAGCATGTGCCAAGCACATAGTGGGAGGAGATGGGGGATTAAGAGAGCCCTAGCACAGGATTAGAAAGAGAAAGACAAGCCTTTCATTTTTTCAAAAGCACAGGAAAACATCTCTGCAGCTCTCCCCCTGAGGGGAAGGAAAGGGAGAACTTAGAATCAATCCATAACTGCTGGCTGTCTTGTTTGATTTCATGACTCTTTCATTTATTTGTAGGACTCTTCACCCCACTTCATCCACTCACCCAAAAAAAAACAGGAAGAAAGAGATTTATTCATTGTTTTAGTGTGCTCCCCGCCCTCTGATGTGCCAGAAAACCACAGCTAACGGCTATGGGCAAAGGCAGACATGAAATTTCTGATGAACTCATTACACATTCCTAATGAAGGGTGCAGACATGCCACGCGGTCTGGCTGGTCTCCCAGAGATACCTGCATCAGAATGCAAAGGCAGCTGGCTCCCCCTCCTGGAAGGCAGAAAGCTGATGAGCTGAGTCTTTGTTTGGCATTTCTGTGTTTGGGGGTTTGGCTTAGATATATGATCTCACTGGACAGAGGTATCATTTACATCTCTTTTGAAAAGGGAAAGGGATTAAAAAGAGAGAGGAGGGACACTAGGGTTCAGTTCTACAAATAAACACAAAAAAGTCATCATCTCTGATTCCTTGGCAAAGGCTGAGGTTCTGGGCATCAAGATAATCAAGTTTCCATGGGGTTGAGGGTGAGGGCTCAGCACTCCAGGAGCCAGAATTTAGCCTTCTGCCTGCCATGATGAAGCACTTTTCACTCTAGAGTGCTCTCACCCCCAAAACCATGTGTCTGTCTGTTTGGCTTAGTTCATGGGGCTTATGCCTGGTGCCCAGGGACTGAAGGCGGGGAAGGTCAGCCAGTTGCAAGGCAGATGCCTTAACTCCTATACAGTTTCTCTAACCCTATACCGTGCCTCCCCAAAAGTATGCCTGCAAAGGGAGCTTGTCTTTATTCTATTCACCTGCTTCCACCTGAAGCAAGCCTGAATATGACTGTCACATCCCACCAGGTCCCTTAGAGCCAAACTTTTGAGTTAAGAAAAAAGTACTAGGTGCCCAGGGGTGGGAAAGAGCTATCTCCATTTGCCTCTTAAAAAAAAAAAAAATTAGGGCCCTGAGAGATAGCATAGCAGGCGTTTGCCTTGCAAGCAGCTGATCCAGAACCTAAGGCCATTGGTTCGAATTCTGGTGTCCCATATGGCCCCCCGAGGCCTGCCAGGAGTGATTTCTGAGCAGATAGCCAGGAATAACCCCTGAGCACTTCCAGGAGTGGCCCAAAAACCAAAAAAAAAAAAAAATAATAATAATAATAATAATAAAATAAAAAAAAATTAGGGGCCAAAGAGATAGCATAGCAGTAGGGCAATTGCCTTGCATGTTGCCGACCTGGGAGGGACCCAATTCTATTCCCAGCATCCCATATGGTTCCCCAGCCTGTCAGGGGCGATTTCTGAGTGCAGAGCCAGAGCATCTCTGAGAATCTCTGGGTGTGACCCAAAACCAATCAATCAATTAATAAATAAAGTTTGAAAAAAAATTTTTAAAGAAATAACCCTTTTTTTTTCTTTTGGTTTTTGGGCCACACCTGGTAATGCTCAGTGGTTACTCCTGGCTATGTGCTTAGAAATCGCTCCTCACAGGCTCTGAAAACCAGATGGGATGCCAGGGATTAAACCAAGGTCCTTCTTGGGTCAGGCAAATGCACTACCTCTGTGTTATCGCTCCAGCCCCAAGAAATAATCCTTTATTACTAAGTGGCTGACCTTCTCTTTTCTTCTAGATATGGAACCTAATATAGTACCTGAACTTCTTCAAAGATAGTCGCTTGCTCCTGGTTATTGAGTGTGGTCAGGTGCTTCTGGAGCTCAAGTTTGGTTTTAGAAGCATTCATCCCTATAGGGTAGAAAGAGACAGGGATGAGATGAAAATCAGGAGTGGAAGTCACAAGGCCGCACTCAACATAGCCCTTCCATACTACCTCTGTCCACAGCATTCACACAAACAAGCATCCTTGATGGACAGATGTTCAGACACACCAAGTGGATGGCCAGTGGCTGAGACAATGGCTTCCAGATTGATTCCCTCATTCCTGGAACTTTCTGATAAAAGTGAATTGGGAAGGGCTGGAGAGATAGTCCAGGTAGAACACTTGTCTTCTACAGACTGGTGGGACCCAAAACACATATTAAAAAAAGAATAGCTCAAGTAGAAGTATGGAATCCTTTCTATACCCAGAGGTCATGGTCTGCTTTATTTACAAGGCCAAAGTCACCCCTGACCTCTGAATAAACTCCTCAGGGACATTTCCATCATTATGTATCTTGATGACCAAGGAAAGAGTGATTTGGTCTCTCAGATAGGATCTGAAATTGAAGCACAATTTTCCTGTTCCCAGGCAGATTCTGTATAAGTCAACAAACAGTAACAACTAGAAAAACAGTTTAAAATATTCAATAGGTCAGAGTATATAGTACAGTGGGTAGGGTGGGTGCTTGCCTTGTATGCAGCTGACTTGAGTTCCAGCCCCAGCATCTTATCTGGCCTCTGGTCACTGCTAGGAGTAATCTAAGCAATGTCAGAAGATTTGAACACTATGGATATGACCCCTCAAAAGCAAATACATATATATAGTCATGTTGCTTTATTTTATGTGTCCTGTCCACAACTTTCCATGTTGGCCAGTGGGCCATTCATTCCTGATGACACTCAAAACTGATCTTTCTTGTTTATAGAGTCCAGATGGTGTCCAGTGTGGATGACAGCACCTCCTGGGGTACTGGAATAAGCTGGGAGGGCCACAGAGTTTCTTTTCTGAAATGGGGACAGGAGGTTCAGATTTTGCATGTAGGAGTCCCAGGTTAAATCCCTAGAACTGCAAGAATCAAAACCCAAAACCAGGGGCCCGGGAGATAGCATGGAAGTAAGGCGTTTGCCTTTCATGCAAAAGGTCATCAGTTCGAATCCCAGTGCCCCCATATGGTCCCCCATGCCTGCCAGGAGCAATTTCTGAGCATGGGGGCCAGGAGTAACCCCTGAGCACTGCTGGGTGTGACCCAAAAACCAAAAAAAAAAAAAAATCCAAAACCAAAGAAACTTAAAAACCTCTCTTGCTCCTGAAAACTTTCCTGCTACCTGGACAAAGCACAATGGGTTTGGTAACTTGTATATCATGACATGCTCAGATTCCCCAAAGGAGAAATACAGAGACTAAAGGATTGGAATTTTAACTCTGGTTCTGGATCCATCCACTGGGAACACATCCACAGCAGGTTCCAAGGTTATTACCCTGTGGCTGACACCCACAAAACATCTCTTCATTGAAGGGTTCAAGGGGTCCTGAACTCACCCTCAATGCGCTCACAGAGCTTGTGCAGGGCCTGCAGGGGGCAGGTTTCACACAACTGCGCAGGAGCCCGGGCTGTCTGCTGCACCGCGGCCACAGTGAAGGCCTGCTTCAGTGTCATCATGATCTCGTCCACCTGCACGGAGAGAGGAGCCATGGAAGCCACAGTGGGAGTAGGTCAGAGTGGGAACACCCACAGATTGCCAGGCAGAGCACCAGAGCTCCCTGCAGCACCAGCCCAGGAGAGCTTTTCCTAACCACCAATCCTAACAAATTCAACTCTGATAGCCTGAGAAGTAATCAGACGTATCCGGCTCTTAAAAGACTGGACAGGGGCTGGCCCGAGTGATACAATAGCTGGTAGTATATTTCCCTTGCATGTAGTCAACTCTGGTTCGATCTCCAGCATCCTATATGATCTCCTGAGCACTGACAGGAGTGATCCCTGGGTGCAGAGCCAGCAATAAGCCCTGAGGACTGCTGAGTGTGACCTAAACCAAAAAACTGAAAACAATCAAAAAAATATCAGGCAGCCAGAGTGATGTTCAAAGGACTCCAGTACAGGATTAGTATGTAGGTAAAAGTCAGGATTCCATCCCTGGCACCACCATCATTTTCCCACACCACACCACACCACACCTCAACTCTCTCTCTCTTTCCCTCTCCCTCTCCCTCTCCTTCTCTCTCCTCTCCCTCCCTCTCTCTCTCTCTCTCTCTCTCTCTCTCTCCTGGCACCACCATCATTTTCCCACACCACACCACACCTCAACTCTCTCTCTCTTTCCCTCTCCTTCTCTCTCTTTCCTTCTCTCTCTTTCCTTCTCTCTCTCTCTCTCTCCTCTCTCTCTCTCTCTCTCTCAAAACTCAGGCAAAAGCTCAGAAGAAATCCTGAGCCTGTGTGTGTAAGGGGAGGTCAACTCCTATGATTCAAGTTCAGAAGTCCAAATTTTCATATATACGGTTTGTATATATAATATATATGATTTCTGTACAATATATGTTCAGTTTGGGGACCACAGTCAGCAATGCTTGGGACTTACTCCTGGCCCTATGCTCAAGGATTAGTCCTGGTGGTTTTGGAGTACCACATAGGATAACATGGATAGAACCTGCATCAGCCATGTGCAAGGCCAACAGCTACCTACAGTACTATCACTCTGGGCCCCAAAATACTATTTTTAAAAGGTTATACCAGGGTGCTGGGAAGAAGTTCAGTGATAGAGCACATGCCTTGCAGGTGTGTGGCCTGGGTTCAAGCCTCAGTACAGAAAGAAAAAATAAAAAAATACCAGGCCAGGGGTCAGAGCGGTGGTACAGCAGTAGGGTGTTTGCCTTGCATACAGCTGACCTAGGACAGTTCGATCCCCATATGGTCCACCAAGCCAGGAGCTATTTCTGAGTGCATAACCAGGAGTAACCTCTGAGCAGCTGTGACCCAAAATATAAAAACAAAAAATAAAATAAAATTAAGCATGAGGCAGCCACAGCAATAGTACAGAGAGTAGGGCTCTTGCCTTGCAGACGTCTGACCTGGGTTCGGTCCCTGGCATCCCATATAATCCCGAGTCCCACCAGAAATGATTCCTGAGCACAGTGACAGGAATAACTCCTGAGCACTGTGGAGTGTGTCCATAAAAAAAAAAGAAAAGAAAAGAAAAGGAAAAGAAAAAGAAAAGAAAAGCAAAACAAAAAGAGCCCCTAAAAAAACTAAGCATAAATAAAACTGAAAATACAGGGACTCAGGAGATAATGCAGGGATCAAGGTTTGAAAACACAGGTTTAATAATCTCCAGCCCAATGTGACCATCTGAGCATCACTTCGGGTATCTGGAGGTCCCCAGCACCGAAGGGTCCAAACAGCAAAGGGTCCTCAGACTGAGGCACTGAACTACCAGTCTGCTGGAAAAGCACCCTGAGCACCACTTGGGGACGCTGCCCCACTCCTCAAAATTATTGAAGGGCTAAAGACAGTACTGTAGGTAGGGCATTTTTCCTGCACATGGCTGACCCAGGTCAAATCCCGCCATCACCTATGGTCCACCAGGAGTGCTCCCTGAACATCGCTGGGTGTAGCCTCAAAACAAAAACAAACCCAAAAAAGAGAAGGAAAATGCACACCCAAACAAGTTTCGGGTGAATGCTAGCTAGTTATTAAATAAATCGCTGTGAGCTGAACAGTAAAAAGTCCACCAGGGCACGACTGAGGTTAAGTGGTTTGCTAAGGAGAGAAAATGATGGAGACAACAGGGAAGACGCCTCTTACCAGAGCTTCACTGGCGCACTGGAACACATAACAGACGAAGGGAAAACCGCCACCTCCGGAAAACTCTCGGCAGATAAACCCAAAGTGGTCCACATGTCTGATGCCCTGTGAGAACAAGGAAAGTGTAGGAGGCCTGAATGGCCAAGAGGCCATTGCCAGAGTGGCAGCTGCATGCCAGCACTGGCATTTCAAGTTTCAGTTTTAGTAAACCTTAAACCACCTCTCACTAGCCAAAGCAAAAGACCAACCTGGGTTTGATTCTTGGCATCCCATATGGTCCCCTGAGCCTGCCAGGAGTAATTCTTGAGTGCAGAGCCAAGAGTAAGCCCTGAGCACTGTCAGGTGTTGGCCCCAAAACAAAAACAAAAGAATCTCTTAAACTTGGTGCCAGTTAGCTTCATTCTACACAAAGTTTTCCCCTGATTATCCTCACCAGAGTTATGAGCTGGAAAATAAAGCTTTTAACCCTCATTTTTAAGCCAGGAGAAAATAGAGAAAAGCTGACACATGAAAATGAGTACATTTCTGGGTCGGAGAGATAGCATGGAGGCGGGGCATTTGCCTTCCATGTAGGACAGTGGTTCGAAATCCTGGCATCCCATATGGTCCCCAAAGCCTGCCAGGAGCGATTTCTGAGCATAGAGCCAGGAATAACTCCTGAGCGCTGCTGAGTATGACCCAAAAACCAAAAACCAAAAACAAGATTGAGAGAGAGAGAGAGAGAGAGAGAGAGAGAGAGAGAGAGAGAGAGAGAACATTTCTTAGGTATAAAAGAAATACAAAGACTACTTGGAAAAGCAGACCAGAGGTTAATGAGGAAACTTAAATATACACCTGGGTGCCTTGTACACACGTGTGTGTCCATAGGCACAAATACAGACAAATACAGATAAAGAGAAAAACTGGGGCCGGAGAGATAGCATGGAGGAAAGGCGTTTGCCTTTTACGCAGAAGGTCATCTGTTCAAATCCCGGCGCCCCATATGGTCCCCCGTGCTTGCCAGAAGCAATTTCTGAGCATGGAGCCAGGAGTAACTCCTGAGCACTGCCAGGTGTTACCCCCCAAAAAAAAAAAAAAAACCAAACCAAAACAAAACAAAACAAAAAACAAAACAAAACAAAAAAAAAGGAAGAGAAAAACTCTGTGTATGCTCCTAAAACAGAACAGGGAAACCTGAGGTACATTGGCATGAAAATTCCATCAGAGCTTAGATGTACAGACACTAAGAAATGGCTCAGAGGCTAGAGCAAATAATTTGCCTTCCAGGAGCACCATCTTTGAGGTCCAACATTAAAGGGTCCCCTGAAATCAAGCCAGGAGTAACATTCCAAATGCTCTCCAAACTTCCCCCGCCAAAAAAATAAAATATATTAGATACAAAATGTGCAGTCACGTTTAAGGTGAAGCCTATAGCATATAAAAACTCTTTTGAATAAATGATCTGTGAAGGTCTCAGCAAAGAGATTTGATAAGATGCTGATAAGATCTTAAGTATTCATTCATCCATATCTCCTGAAAGCACCAGCATGCAGAGAGATACATGGGCTGATAGAAGGAAGTTTGAGTCATCAGGTATATTTATAAACACCCTCTAGGACATTATATAACTATCATACTTTAAGAGCATTTGGCATTTATTTCAATAAAAATTGATGCCGGTCAAGGTTTCAAACAAATAATCTTTGAAAAATCTCACTTTCTGACCAAATATTTACCAATAAATGGGCAATTTCTGCAGTTCTCCAAAAGCAAATTATACATATGCTAGTGTTTGTTTCTTACAGATATATGATTTGAAGGAAAAATTTTTTCCTTTATAAATTGTTCCCTGCACCTTAGGAACAATCTTTCACATTCTGAAAAAATGTTCCCTTTTGATTTATTTCCCCTAAATGTTCCCTTTTGAATCCTTATGTAGTTCATACTATAAATTAAGAAATAATGAGGTCTTGATTTTATCTTATTAGGCTTTTTTTAACTTTATTTTAAAAAAAAAAATGACGCCCAGCAGAGCTCAGGAGTCACTCCTGGCTCTGTACTCAGAAAATCGCCCGGATGCCAGGAACCAGACGGGTCCTTCCTGAGTTGGCCGCATGCAAGGAAAATGCCCTAACGCTGTACTATCTCTCCAGCCCCATCTTATTAATTTTTGAAAAATGTAAATGAGAAGTAACATTTTAAAAACAGCAACTGTTTCATATGACCTCATTTAAAATTAGGAAGAACCCAAGTTAAAACTAAGTTTTAACTTAGAGATAGCATGGAGGTAGGACATTTGACTTGCACGCAGAAGGATGGTGGTTCGAATACCGGCATCCCATAAGGTCCCCCAAGCCTGACAGGAGAAATTTCTTTTTTTTTTCTTTTTTTGGTTTTTGGGTCACATAAGCAGTGCTCAGGGGTTACTCCTGGCTCTATGCTCAGAAATCGCTCCTGGCAGGCTCGGGGGACCATATGGGATGCTGGGATTCGAACCGCCGTTCTTCTGCACGCAAAACAAACGCCTTACCTCTATGCTATCTCTCCGGCCCCTAGGAGAGATTTCTTGAGCGTAGAGCCAGGAGTAACCCCTGAGTGCTACCTTGTATAACCCAAAAACCAAAACCAAAACAAAACAAAACAAAAACTAACAGAGCTCATTATAATTGGCAATCTCCAAAATCTCCAGGAAACAATCCAGAAAAATGCCCATTAAGAACTCACGTAGTCATTAACATAGCATGATATAGCATGACCTGTTTATTAAACCTAGGAAATAAAAACATCTTTTTTAATCAAATAGAGGTGCTCGAAAGAGCCTACAGTGTGTAGAGCATTTTCTTCCATTTGGTCTACTCAGATTCACTCTCCAGTACCCATACGGTGGTCCCCTGTGCTAGCCAGAGTGATCCCTGAGCACTGGCAAGTGTGATCCCAAAACAAATCAACCCCAAAAATCAAGTTGACACTGCATTTGATAAAAGAGCAATAAGAACAATCACTTATGTCTTAAGAAAGACCTGAGATAACTACCTACACATCAAATTATAAATTGTATAAAATGTAGATGAATACATAACAGGTACACAGATACATATATTGGAAATAATGACTAAATAATAAATGATAAATAATTAAAGAGGATAGAACTATTTTCTCTAAAAGGATATTGTCTACTAAAATCTTCTTTTGTAAAAAAAATTTTATGGGGCCCGGGAGATAGCATGGAGGTAAGGCGTTTGCCTTTCATGCAAAAGGTCATCTGTTCAAATCCCGGTGCCCCATATGGTCCCCCGTGCCTGCCAGGAGCAATTTCTGAGCATGGAGCCAGGAGTAACCCCTGAGCACTGCCGGGTGTGACCCAAAAACCAAAAAAAAATTTATTATAACACCAAAACTTACCAAGTTGTTCATAATAGTCATTTCAAGCACTAAATGTTCAAACATCAATCCCATCACCAGTATGACCTTCCCCTCACCAGTGTCCCCAGTCTCCCACCTACCACCTTAGCCTGCCTTCTTGCAGGCACAAACCAATTTACTTCAGATTATTTGTTACCACACAAAGCCAAATGGAGTTATTAAAATTCAGATTAACGAGGGTCAATTTGAAATAATTGCTATATCTCTCCATGCTGTTACTAAAGTCAATGTAAAGATTTATGAGGCTGTGATTGGAACTAGGTGAGCCTCTGTGTTACTGTTTAGGCTTGCTGAGTAAAAGCAAAATTCTTGATTTTCAAATTATACATATGCATCAAACCAAAGGAGTACTAAATACAAGAACCTACTGCAAGTACTCATAAAACATGCCTCTTGTAAATTGTTAATAGTTGTTAGCAATAACACAGCTTTTTTTTTTTTTTTTTTTTTTTGGTTTTTGGGTCACACCCGGCAGTGCTCAGGAGTTACTCCTGGCTCCATGCTCAGAAATTGCTCCTGGCACGCACGGGGGACCATATGGGGCACCGGGATTTGAACCGATGACCTTTTGCATGAAAGGCAAACGCCTTACCTCCATGCTATCTCCCGGGCCCCAATAACACAGCTTTTGAATGGCAGAGTAATAAACACTGCAATGTTGCCAACAAATGAAAGCTTCATTCCAAAAATTCAGCTGTAACTGAGCAATAACCCATCTCCATTTACCTGAGAACAAAAGGATATCTCCTTAAAATTCTTCTCCAGTGCAACTCTTTTGGTGTCTGGGCTGATGAGGTAAACTTCAGACTGGCCGATCTTAAAAGACAGACAAAAATAAATAAAAAATAAAACTGGGGGCTGGAGCAATAGTGAAGCAGGTAAGGCATTTATCTAGCACACAGCTGGCCTGGGTTAGATCCCTAGCATCCCATATGTTTACTCTGATCCTGCCAGGAGTAATTTCTGAGCACAGAGCCCTGTAGGAGTAACCCCTAAGCTCCACCAGGTATGAACCAAAAAAAAAAAATTTCTCTCTCTCTATATATATATGTAAATATATATATACATATATATATATATAAAGAGTTTGTTTTCACTGAATTCAGATTTATTATACAGATACTCCTTGCTTAACAACCAAGTTCCGTTTCAAAGACTTGGTCGTTAAGCGAATTAGTCGCTAAGTAAGGAACTGCTTGTACTGTATACAGTAGTACAGTACATGCATAGTACTTGACAATATAGTATTCTGAATAAGTAAAATAACAAGAAATATCAAACTGAGAACTTCCACTTGTTTTAATTTGCATAGGTTGTGCAATTTACACACAGTACTGCAATGTATTACAGAACATAGTAAACTATGTACATTAAAGCACCAACAACCACAGTACTGTACTGCAGAGTGTACAAGATGGAAAAAGGATATTTAAAATAAAAAATAAAATAAAATAATGGTGAAGAGATGGTCATAAGTGCGAGTGGTTGCTAAACAAGTAGGTTGTTAAGCGAGGAGTATCTGTACCAACTTTCTCATTTGGTGACTTACAGAAATAATGAATGAAAAGGGGCACATACTTTCTCATTAGGTTCTCTCACTGGGGCTGGAGTAATAGCACAGTGGTAGGGCATTTGTCTTGCATGCTGCCAACCCAGGACAAGCCCAGGTTCTATCCCCGGCATCCCTTATGGTCCCCTGAACCTTACAGGAGTGATTTCTGAGCAAAGAACCAGAGTAACTCCTGAGCGCTGCTGGGTGTGGTCCACAAACAAACAAACAAACAAACAAACAAAAAACTCTGCAGTGTTCAGGGTTTACTCCTAGCTCAGTGATCAGAGATCACTTCTGGCAGTGCTTGGGGGAACCACATGTCATGGATTAAATTCAGGTCAACCACACCTTTACCCACTGTGCTATCCCCTCCAGCCCCTAACAATTATTTTATCGGAAAAATATTTTAAATACATGTGAAAATAAATCTAAATTTTATGTGTCAGGGAGATAGCACGGGATTAGGGTCTATACACTTACATCACCATGTCTGACCCAGGTTTGGTCCACAGCACCACAAAACCTCCCATGTCTCCACAGTGACATCTTGGTGACCCAGGAATTCCTGATACCTCTTCCTTAGTCTCTCGAATGGGCCACAGACCTGCTTGGCTGAATATTGCCAACAGGGGCCCTTAAGTATCCTCATCACTGCTAAGAAGGGCCACCCAATTAATAGTCACACTCTTCCTTTGGCTAAATACATACTTTTTTGTTGTTGTTTTGTTTTGTCTTTGTTTTTTGTTTTGGGGCCACACCCAGTGACACTCAGGGGTTACTCCTGGCTAAGCACTCAGAAATTGTTCCTGGCTTGGGGGACTATATGGGATGCCAGGGGATGGAACTGTGGCCCATCCTAGGTTAGCACGTGCAAGGCAAACGCCCTGCCACTTGTGCCACCACTCCAGCCCCCTGAATACATACTTAAAGGAGGTTATTACCTTTCTCTAGTTACAATATCAGCATCTACTAATGAACCCTACCTGGGCAGGGGAGATGACTCAAGAGGCCAAATTTGCATGTGAGAGGAAGCCCTGGATTAGGTGCCATTCCCACTGTACTGCACCAAGAAGAGGGGCCCCCAAGGATTACCAGGTGTGGTACTCACACAGAAAGATAGTAAAAAAAAATATTTTTTTGTTTTTTGGGCCATACCTGGTGACACTCAGAGTTTAATTCTGGTTCTACACTCAACAATCACTCCTGGCATGCATGAGGTATTTTATGGGATGACAGGAATCCACGTGCAAGGCAAATATCCTACTGCTGTGCTATTACTCCAGCCTCTACATGTAAAATTCATCTACAAAAATAAATGAACGTGATGACAAGCTTGGGTGTGCAGATAAGAGCTACCACATGTACATGAGCATCACGGTTGAACTGAAGGAGCGAGGTCTGTGTGCTAAACCACCTGCCACTGCCCATGCAATCCAGCAGACTCTCAAAAGGGTCCACAAAGACCTCTGCTCAGGAGTCCCCTCCTCAGAGAAGCACTCCCCTGGTGTGCGAGTGGGTAGGCTTCGGAGTTGAGTGCCCATTCTCCATGGTCAGAGACCACCCTTTCTGATAATTTTGTACTTCTAGTCTGCTTCCAAGGATCCTAGCAATATGCATGCAGCAATTCCAGAGTAAGTAGTCAAAACAAAAGTAAGTAGGCTGAAAACAAAATCACTGAGCATGGAATATTATGCAACCATCAGGAGAGATGAAGTCATGAAATTTTCCTATGTGGATGTACATGGGAACCTATTATGCTGAGTGAAATAAGTCAGAGGAAGAGACATAGACACCAATTAGTCTCATTCATCTATGGGTTTTAAGAAAAATAAAAGACATTATTGTATTAATGCCCAGAGACAAGAGAAATGAAGGCTGGAAGGACCGGCTCACAATATGCAGCTCACCACAAAGAATGGTGAGTGAAGTTAGAGAAATAACTAACAAACAACTATCATGACTATGAGAGAAGTAGAATGCCTACTAGAATGCCTACGGGTGTGTGTGTGTGTGTGTGTGTGTGTGTGTGTGTGTGTG
>PVKC010038457.1:0-12765 GCA_004027635.1 Crocidura indochinensis
TGATTTATGAGCACAGAGCCAGGAGTAAATCCTGAGAACCCCAAATGTGACCCAACTAATAATAATAAAAGATACACAAAACAAATAGATAAAGAATTCTTCTGTCTTTCTGTTTAACCCCTCCTCAGACTCCTGGAAAAGTCTCTGGGGTGGTTAGACTCTAAAGTTCAACTTGATCGCCTGTGCTGTATGGACAAAAATATCCCTCATGGCCACTTAGTTGTCTATTGAATGTACACATTGCAGAAACTGGTCCTCACTGTTGGAGATGAAAAGAAACCACTCCTCATTCGTGTTTCTAGTGTTACTGCTATATTGGGGTGGATCTTTTTCATTAACCTCCTGAAAAAGCCTGAGTGTTTCAACTGAAACTTGTCCCTTTATTTATATATTTATTTATTTATTTACTTATTTGCTACTATGCTCACATATAACCAGAAGGATATATTTGAGTAGTGAGAAACTTGCTGACTATATCTTTCCCATTCCGGAATAAGCCCAGAGATGTCAGATGGAGGCAGCCCTCACATGATGCAAAGGCCCAAATCTCGCAGTGCTTCAGACCTGCAGACTGCAGAGGCCCAAGACTGCCAGGGCCTGTTGCTCCAAGGCTTACAGGGCCTGTGAGGGTGCCCAGGTGTCAGGTGGGGCCAAGAATCCATCCAGGGATGCTGACATTTGCAATAAGTTCTTATGGTTCAGAAAGAGAAGAGAGGAGAGAGAGGGAAACAAGTACACTTTTTATTCCTCCTGGTGCCCAGGGTTTCAGAGAGAGTGAGGAGGGTGGAAAATTCACAGACTAGGTAGGCCTGGGTTCAAAGAGTAAAGAAAGGGAATAGACACCAAGTAGGCAGCATCTCTCCAAAAGTTTATCTCAGACCTACAGTGGACCAACACGCTGCTCTGGGCACTACCCTGAGAACCCTTGTCTCAGGGTATCCAAGGGGGTATCCAAGGGCCATGTCCAAGTCTAACTGCCATACAACTTGTTATAGTGGAGAAGCAAGCAGACGGGCCAAGGACTCCATCTCTTTCTCTATGAACTTTAAGCCCGTATAACCCACAAAATTTATACAGTCCATAAACAGTTAAGCTCCTCAGATCACTGTCCCTCCATAGAGTTTGCTCCCCCATAAGTGCAACTCAATTGTATCCAGACTGTAAACAAACTTAACCATGAATATGCTTATTTTGCTCTATAATTGGTTTTGTTGCTCAGAGTCTCATCATATATCTGTTGTCAGAGAAGAAAGTGATTTTTATAAACTCAGTCCCTGACTGTTCTCAGAATCAAGTTCTTTTGAAAACTAGCCCACACTCAATAGTTGATTTCTATAACAAAGTCCCCTAATTGTTCCTCTTTGAGTATGGTGCTTATTTTTATCTCACTATATCCCTTAAAATAGGTTTACAATTCTCCATGAGTCCCAAGGCTGTTATGTAGGATAAAGCCACTTCATTGGGACAAGAACCAATGTGTACAATCCAGCAGTGCAGAGAGGTTGCGCTGCTCTGAAAAGAAATGATGACTATTGACTAATGATCAAATAGCTTAGACTGAAGGGCCATAGCAAATTTATCAAGAACTGGGCTTACTTATAGAGGTGGTGGTTTCAGGCATATAAAAAATTAAGGAGAAAAAGGATCATAAAAGGATGGGTCCAAATAGGCTAAACGTATGGGAACAAAGCTATAGATATTTGCATGCTACAAAGAGACAAAACCCAGATAAAATGATTGCACAAGGGGAGACCTAAATGTAAAGAAAATTTTGGGACAATTAGTTCCATGCCTTGACTTCAACATTAGCTCAATTTTTAAAATACACAAATCATAACAAAATTGTCACTAAAAATTGTTATGTAAAGGTCTAATGAATAAGACATTGCATTCTCTGGTTTTAACTCTAAAGATCTCCTGGACAATTGTTGAAGCAACACACTGAATGATTGAGAAAGCTTTATTATCAGAGCAGGGGAACTGCAAATGGTGAACTCATGGTCGCAGGACAAATTGTTTGTGAGACAAGACCTAAACTTCTTGTCTAGAAGTGACACAGAAGGGGCCGGAGAGATGGCGTGGAGATAAGGCATTTGCCTTGCATGCAGAAGGACAGTGGTTCTAATCCCGGTATCCCATATGGTCCACTGAGCCTGCCAAGAGCAATTTCTGAGTGTAGAGTCACTGAGCGACACAGGCTGTGAAACTAAAACAAAAGGAAAGAACTGGCAAAGAAAAGAAACTTTTCTAGAAATAAAAGAGAAATGTTTAGCAAGGTTGAGAGCATAGTATATTCAACTAGAGAAGTCAATATACTCCCAGTTGGGGCACTCCTTTTTATTTGGATACAATATCAAAGTTCTGAGTAAAGGTTCACCTTTATCTAAGACTTTTCTGGAAGGAAAAATGTGAATCTCCCTATCCACATTTATGAATTATGTCAAGCTGCTGTGCTATTTTACTTCAGCACTTAGTTTCTTTCAGGCTGGTTTCAAGTGTGCCAGAATCTTATCCGCTTTCCTTCTCTGTGGATCAACACAAATGGGCTTACAGTTGAGTATCCAACAGAGAACATATCTATAATATCCAATGTTACAGTTTGGTTGCTTAATTCAGAAGAAAACCTTAAAGTTAAAATATATTCTGACCAATTGAAAAATAGAAAAAAGCCCATGAGAAGGAGAACACTTCGAGCAGCTCTGACCTTGGGGGGCGTTTGGGGGATCAGCCTGGGGTTCCGCAGGTGCAGGGTCTGTTGGTGGTGTTTGTAGAGGAGGAACAAGATGTAGAGACTGGCACAGCCCATGAGACTCTGAAACAGACCATCTCTCAGGGCCATGGACATCAGAAAAATCCATTGTATTGTCAGGACATCTTCTATATAAAAACAGTAATTGTCATGAATCACAGATTTGTTTAGGCTTCTGACGTTCCTAATGTAAGAAAGTAGTTTCATGCTTATCAAACAACTGAGTATCCACAAACAGAAAAAAAAGGGAAGGAGGTGCCATGCAGAACGAAGTTTGAATTTCGCCAACATGGAGGATCTGGGACTCATGGTGATGGCTTGGACCATAGTAAGGAGGCTGGTGGTGCAGATGGAAAGGCCCCGGGCCACCCTATCCAGATAAGTCAGAATTTGACAGCCTTCGTCATCTAGGAAGTTGCTCCAACCAAAATTTGAGATGGTCTTTCGCAATATTTTGCAAAAAAGCAACATGATATGTATAAAAGTCAAGTACAGGAGAATTAGATGGATATATTTCTTCTTGTTGCCACAGAAGAATAGGAAGAAATAATTCACAAATACAAATGTATTTCCCAATAAGCCAGGACCTATAATAAAGAGGAATAGTGTTCCTGTAATGTCCATCATTACCATTTCTGCTTCATTAATTTCAGCGTTTAAGGTTCGGCAACGACACCTGAAAGAAAGTGACAATAATGGTATGTACCAAGAAAAACATGCATCCTTGGAATGTCTGTACAAGTGTCATGCAACCACGATTATATAATCTATGTGGTGGATTATTTTATATTCAAATAATAGAGCCCTTTGCCTTTGCTGTGGATACTTCTCACAGGTGACGCTATGTAGTCTGAAATGCCATCTTGGAGAAGAGCATTCATAGATCTGATTTTGCCATACATTTGGTTTTATGTCTATCCATCCCAGCAAATTTGACTGTGCATATTTATTATCTTCCAGACACACTAAAATTCAACAAGTGATGATTCAAACAAAAACACTCTTACCTATTCTATGTGTCTCTAGTCTTCTAAGATATTATGTTCATTGTATATTATTACTTTAAAACAGTTAATGATTTCCGAATATTTCCTTATTAGACTCTGGGTTCTTATTACATTGTCTATCATACACACATAGCAGTATTTCCAAAGTTGCATTTCCAAAACATTTTTAAACTTTTTTTTTTAAGTTTTCATCTGTTTTCTCAATTGATGATAGCTAATTCACTCTACTGGCTTTTTGTTGTTTGTTTTGTTTTGTTTTGTTTGTTTTTTGTTTTTGTTTTTGGGTCACATTCGGTGACCCTCAGGGGTTATTCCTGTTTATGTGCTAAGAAAGTGCTCCTGGCTTTGAGGACCATATGAGGTGCCAAGAATCAAACCGAGATCACTCCTGAATCAGCCCCATGAAAGGTAAACACACTACAACTGTGCTATAGCTCTGGTGCCTCCACCAGCTTTAGACATGGAATCTTTACCTTAAAGTCTTCTCAGCCAAGCACCAGTCAAGTTGGTGGCCTGAACAGATCCAGAGACAGCCTTAGCTGGGGTAATTATTCTCAAATATCCTGTCTTTTAAAGTAATTTTTGCAGAGGTCTGAATTTTGTGGAATACACTTGAGGAGGCTCTAAGGAAAGCCCGATCTCTTTAGGCCATACTGGTTGTTACCGGGGCAACAAGCAAAGCTGATAATTGGAAATTATGAGGCAATACAAATGTGTGTGATTCTAAAAATTCAAAAAAAGGAATACTGGATAAAATCAATTAGCTTATGTAAAAAAAAAAGAAAGAAAACTAAACTTCTATAAGTTTCTCAAAATAAGATTTTAAATTTCCCTTCTCAACCTTCAAATAAACAATTCCACATGGAATAAAGGAAGGGTGGAAGGAAGGGGGGAGGCAGGAAGAGAGGAAAAGAGGAAGGTCTGGAAACAGAAATGTAGGAAGGAAGGAAGGAAGAAAGGAAGGGAGGGAGGAAGAAAGGAAGGAAGGGAGAGACGGAGGGAGGAGGGCTGAAAGTTCAAACAGCTGCAAATCATACAAATGTGTTTTGGACTATTATAAAATCTGAGCTGACTTTCATTTTTTATATGTTTGGAAAGATGTTCTCTTTTCCTATTATCTTCTTGAACCCCATCTATCAGTTTCAAATTCATTTCAGGTGGTCAGAGAGAAAAAGCAGCAAGTAGGGCTCTTGCCTTGCACTCAGAGAATTGAGTTTTATCTCCATCACCACATGGTCTTCCAGGAACTCTTGGAGAGACTGGAGCACAAGTCAAGTGTAAGAGCTGAGCACAGCTGCTTGGGAACCAAAATCTAAAAATAGAGTATTATATCAACCTATGACCTTTTATATATATAGGTCTTCCTTAGAAAATAATACTGGGTTGCTTGATATTCCTGCGGTTTTGGTTCATAAACAATACTCAGAAGCCTTTCACCCCTTGTCTAGTCTCCTCCCCTTCCAAATTAAGGACTTGCCTTGTGTTCCCTTTTCTGGCAGACCCCAGGAAGCACTGAGTGCAGGCATCCAGGTTGACAGCAGGCCTTTGTGAATATGGTAAAATTCCTCCAGCTTTCCAGTGCTCATTGCCTCTTTCAAATGGGAAGAATAAGGCCTACAAAAAGTGAAGGGAAAATATATTGTTACTGCTCCTAGATCTGCAGCAATTTTGTAAATAAATGACCTGTATAAGTACCATCCATTTAGCAATTTATCCAGTAAAACTGTTGAATACTACATTCAATACCTAAAATATGTTGAGAATGTCTATACTCAATACACCGCAATGTACTTTTGAGAGTTCAATTATTTCCTATTTATTTTTCCTTGTGCTGTCCATAATAGTATTCCCTTTTCTTTCTTTCTTCCTCTTCCTTTCCTTCTTTTGCCTTAATTTAAATCCCTAGTCACAATGCCCTGAGTCAGATATTGAACAATTTCTGTTTTCCATTTCCTTTGCTTTTTTTCCCCCAAATGTACAAAATAGTTCATGATTGAGTTAAATCCTACAATGTCCAACACCCTTCACCAGGGCACATTTCATCTATCAACATTACCTTTTTCTTTTTTAGTGACTTTCCTTTATTATCTTTTAAACTGAAAAATAGAAATAGAATTAGGGCAACATCTTCAATATCATTTTTTAAATGTTTAACTCATCTATTAAACAACACACTTAATTCATTTAGAACGGAGTGCATAAACTCAGTGTCCCCCTAATACACTAAATCAAATAACTTTATTCATCTTTTCTTCTTTTCTCAAGTAAAAAGGAGATGAGTACTTTCAGGTAAATAAGATTTGATAAATTTAGATAATCTAAAATTATACTGCATAACAGCCTGGAAGTTTTTGTAGCAACATGTAAAAGAGCAATCATGCTTTTCATCTTTGTAATTATCATTAGGTGATAAACAAATGACAAACAAGAATGCAGATACCCACAGATGAAGAAAAATAAAAATCTATATATTGTAAGACACATAAATATTAGAAATGTTCTCTAAATGAAAATTTAAAATCAAGTACAATCATTTTCGATAGAAAAATGTCTATGTAAAACACATTTATTCACCAACACTGAAGAGCACAAATTTCAGGAAAGCTTATCCAGTTGGCATGCAGTACTGACAGGAGAAAGCTAAGACTGAAATAAAGATTTTTAATGAAATTTATAAAATTCTGTTCTCTTTCCCATTTCTGATTTAAATAAGTAGGAACTTACTTGAGAACACCCAGAACATCAGCTGTTGTATCTCAGAAAAAGATGCTCAAACATTTCCAGTATCCCTTGCACTGACACTGGCCCTTTTTTTCTGTCTGGCCCAGAACATCCCTTTAGGTCAGAGAAAGAGAGAAAGTCCTATTCATACACTTCTATATAAACCTCTGCATTTAGTCGAAAAGAGAAGCAACCTTCTGCTACAAGAGAAATGTTCCGTGGGATGTGGGAGTGAGAGCAAAAATCAGTGACTTTCAACTCACCTGGTCCCTGCAATGAGCACAAGCTTCTTAGTCCTGAAGTGATGAGATCTGGAGCCTTATTTATTCCTTCTCAGTCTGCACAGCTCCGGGCAAGCAGAAGCTCTAGCCCAACTCCACCTGTCAAGGAGAAGAAGACCTTTGCGCAGTCTCGGTCCCTCATGCACGAGGTCCCCTCTCCCTCCACAATTAAGGTTGTTTTGCTTAGAACTTTTCCCACTTTTAATGAGGGTTTATAGTCATTAATGAGAATGATGTGCAGAGAAAAACTTCACAACCAGTGAAACTTTCTATCAGTCCAGCCCACTCTAACTCTCCAGAGTTGTAGAGTTTTGAAGCAGAAGTCAGACTCATTCCTGACATGCATGATGTCACTTTGTTTTCCTTCCTCAAAACTTGCTTCAGGCACTAGAGGTGATGATGTAGCTGGCACCAAAAATCAGTGTTCTGAGTGCATCCCAATTACTGTGGAGACAAGAATCACTTTTCTCAACTAATCCACTTGGGTGGATGTGGAAGGGAAGCATAATTTAGTTCTGTGTCTCTAAACCATAGTCTTGTAGGAAAAGGTTAATTAACAAGGAATAACAGATAAATATCTATGATTATATCAATCTTATGGTTACATGGAAGATACAAGAAAATTCATACTCAATTAAACCAAATAGGCTAAAGAAAGGAGAATGCTGATCAATTCACAGCTAAAGGGAAGTAAGGGGCCATGAATGTGTGTGTCTGTTTGTCTGTGTGTGTTCATCTCTACTCTCTCCTTTTGTGACTTTTGCACTTTTCAGGATGAGATGAATGTCAAGAAGTGTATCTATCACAAGTTTTGGTTTTGGTTTTAGGGTCATAGCCAGTGGCACTAGTGGTTATATTTGGCTCTGCACTGAGAAGTCACTTCTGGCAGGTTCAGAGATCATATGGGATATCGGGAATCGAACTGGAATCTATCTGTGGTCGGTCACATGCTATTGCTTGGATATACTCCATGTATCTGCCACAATGAGTGAAGTGTCTCTTTGGATGTGAGCTCAGGGAGTGCAGATAATCCTATTTTAAAATGTAATATTACCTGCTCACAATAATAAGTAACTCATAGCAGGTATGGTCTGAACTTGTATGCTCCTAATCAATAAAGACCTACAAATGATCTATAAGTTTCCTGCCAGGATAGACTTTGCTCCCAGTCTATATGACAGACCATGAAATTTTAATCTATAATATTCTTCCTCAACATTCATTGTCAAATATCAACATCTGAAAAAAGTATCCTCTCAACACCTCCCTCAACCTATAGGTCCCAAAGAACCTGTGGTCTCAAAAAAAGGAAAAAAACATAAAGATAATATATTATATTTTGGTCTCAACTTATTTCTACTAATAAAATATAGGTAAATTTTAATGAATATTAGGCTAAGAGTGATATTTTTGTTTCTGATTTGGATATTTTGTGTTGAAGGAGTCATGATTTACTACTGGCTCTACACTCATGAGTCACTTCTAGCAAGCTCAGGCACCTGATTGGGTGCAAATAATACAATCTACCTCACCCATTTGCAAGGCAAACACTGTACTATCACTCCTGCCAAGTAAGCATTATTATGTTTGCTTTTTCAAGGAGTATCTTCTTAATTGTTGCATTTTATTTGCTTCTTTAAAAGAGTATTATGAAACCACCAGTTATAAGTATCTTTAACCCACATAGGTAAGCCATATTTCTTAATATCTTGGAATGCATTCCATTGTTTTCAATAAAAGACCTAAGGAAGTACCTAAACCAAAGGTTTATTACTGAGAACAAGAAGGTTATATGGTAGATAATCTCCAACATGTTCCCTCAAGCTTAGTTTATGGAGATATTATTGGGGAGGAGCATCCTAAACAGAGTTCAGGGAGATTCAGACCTTCCTATCTTTGAGACCTGAGGGTTTAATGCTTGCATAAGTGGTAGAGTTTTGTGGCTCTAGAGCTGTGATATATAACCTAATAAATTCATATTTTCAACAGGTAGTTATTAAACTTTATAGTAGATGTGTCAACTATTTTGGAAGCAAGGGTCCACTTCTATCCTTCCAGGGTGGTCAGGGCAAGGTATGTTCCCCCAGCTGAAGAATAGCATAGAATGGAGCACAGTCTGATGTCCAGAGACAATTTATTCAATCAAACAATGCTTATAAAGGAAAAGAGGAAAAGGGATACATGTAAAGTGGCAGTGGCTGAGACACTAAAGATTGTAATCCAGAGACTTGTGGTACCAGGGAGAAATTACACAGAAATATTGGGGACTAGGAATGTTTCAGGGGGAGCACAAAAAGGTGAAAATTACCTTTACCTGTCTTGACCAGACTCCTAATGAGGGAGCAGAAAATTCCATAATGAAGCTGAGAGTGGCCACTGACCAATGGGAGATGGTACCCTTTAATGTGCTGTCCTTCCCCATCTCTGGAGCACTGTCTGCCAAGCTTTTCCCTCAAGGAGAATCCCTGGAGCAGTACAGGCTCCATTTTCCAGGCAGTTTGGAAGGTATTCACAGGGGGATTAAACAGTTTATATATTTGACTGAGGTGCTTGTAGTGTATCCTATTAGAACTAATTCCACCAAGTCCAGAGGAATGTTCCTAATGTCTTCTCCTTCTGACTTTTCTCTCTTTTACCTCAGTTACTCAGCACTACTGATTGCCCTGTGTACTATTGTGACAGTAACTGGCATCTTTTAAGCTATGCCTACTGCATTTTGTGATACCCAGAGCATATCAGAATTGTCCATTTGTTTCAGAAAGGACATATGAAAAAGGCACTTTCTCAGGTTTTAATGGCTGTGCAGCTCTCCTATCCTGGAAAACAACAGAGGAACAATGAATGACTGAAAAAGAGCTTTATTGTGAATGAGCAGGCACATTTCAAGATAAACAACAAATGACTCCAGATCATCCATATATTAGGTTAGAGAAGATGTTTTTAGGCAAAAATAAACAAACAAAATATAAATAAATATAAGTCATTTTTTCTAGAAAAAGACAAAAACCAGGCAGATCTTTACCTATTTATGTACCTTGGGACACACTCTGCATTGATCAGGGCTCAAACCTAGCTCTGTTCTCAAGGTGACTGCTAGTTGAATTGGGGGGGGGCATATAGGGTGTTGGGATTCAATCCAGAGCAGCTATATGCAAGGTATGGCCCTGATCATTGGACTACAGCTCTAGCTTCAAATAGCTCACTAGTAGGCTCTAAAGAAGTTAATAACTTCCCTCCTGCATTGGCCTAATGAAATGCCCTCTGACTTCTCTCTCAAGGGAAACATGTTTATGAGACAGGGCTCAAACATTTTTAGGCTTTTCTTGTAAGGAGGAGACAACTGTCCCTGCATGTAAGATCTGCCACCGTGTCCTTGTGAGGTCAGCTCTTAATTTTCCTTAGGTTGGGTTCAAGTGTGCCAACAACTAACCAGCAGCACTTCTCTGAAAATCATCACAAACAAGCTGAGAGCAGCATAACTGATGGAGAAAATATCCAGAGCAATTAATATTATGGTTTGATTCTCAAAGTCATTCCTTATACATAAGGAAACAACAGTTTCTGTCCAAAGAACAGAAATTAGAACAGGAGAAGGAGAACACTTCGAGCAGCTCTGATCTCAGGGGCCATTTTGGGGACCAGCCTGGAGTTTCACCACTGGAAGACATGACGGTAGTGTTTGTGGAGCAAGAATAGGATGTGAATGGCACAACCCATAAGAATCTGAAACAGACTACCCTGCTGGGCCATATGCATCAGAAAAATCCACGTTCTTATCTGGTTTTCTGCGATGAAATCACAGTAACTGTCATTATCATTAAGTACAGATCTGTTTAGGCTGCTGGCATTCCTGATATAGTAAAAATAAATTCATGATAATCAAGCAGCTGAATATCCAAAAGCAGAGGAAAAAGGGAAGGAGGTGCCATGCAGAGCAGAATTTGAACCTTGCTCACATGGATGATCTGGGGCTCAAGGTGATGACCTGGACTGTGATAAGGAGACTGGTGGTGCAGATGGAAAGGCCACCTCTCCAGATAAACCACAATTTGACAGCTTGCATCTCCCTACCAAGTTCCTCAAACTGAAGGTAGCAATGGTATTTGCCAATCCTTTGCAAAAAAACATCATAATACTTATAAAAGTCAAGTGCAGGAAAATTAAGTTTATAAATTTCTTCTCAGTGTACTGAATGAAAATGCAGAGGTAGGGGCTGGAGATATAGCATGGAGGTAAGGCATTTGCCTTGTATGCAGAAGGCCGGTGGTTTGAATCGCAGCATCCCATATGGTCCCCCGAGCCTGCCTGAGCGCTTCTGGATGTGACCCCCCAAAAAACAAAAAACAAACAAATGAAAAAGAAAATGCAGAGGTAATTCACAAAAATAAATATATTTTCCACAATTTCTGGCCCAACAATTCGGAAGAATATGAATCCTTTAATGATGCTCAAAATCATTTCTACTTCATGGAATTTGAAGCCTATGCTTCAGCTGAAACACTTTTTAAGAAAGTAACAACAATATGACTATGTAACTGAAAATAAACTTATCCTAAAATTCTGTGTACAAGTCATGTACCCAAGGATTATATGACCTAGGTGGTGAATCAAATTTAGGCCTAAAGAAAAGAGCTAATTGCTGTTGCTTTGGACACTTCTTAAGGATGAGGTTATGTGTCCTGAAATGCTGTCCTAGAGATGAGTATTCAAACATTGATGTAACACATCAATTTTCTGTTCACATCCCTGCAAAAGGAACCTGCTTTTGCAAATATACCTATCTCCTGCATACACTAACATGCAACAAATTATTACTGAAATAAAAATGACACTAACCAATTGTCTTCCTTTGTTTTTATTCATTCTGAGTATTCCTACCAATGTACATTAAATCTTAAAAACAGTGTAAATATTTATTCATTTCCCTCCCGGCTTCCAATTCACTATTTTTATACATATACAACAGTGTTTCCAAACCCATTCTGGTAATTTCTATAAATTCTCATAAATTCTCATCCACTTTCATAATTACATGACAGAAAATTCAACTTAATTATCTTTTGACTTGGAAAACTAAAAGTCTATTCAGCAGGTACCTCCCAAGTCAGTGGGCAGACCAAATCAGATCCAGAGACAGGGTTTAGCTGGTCAGATTCCTTTTAAAGAATCTTAGGTATTAATGGGGTTTTAGCAGAGATCCTAGTTCTGCTGAATTCTAAAGGAAGCCTGGATCTCTTTTGGACATATTCATTCATTCTTGGGGAAACAAGAAATGCTGATTATTGGGTATTGTGGGAGACAGAACTGTTTGTGATTTAGGGATTCCAATGAGGATTATTGGGTAAAAGAAAGTGGTTTAGGGCCCTGAGAGATAGCACAATGGCGTTTGCCTTGTAAGCAGCCGATCCAGGACCAAAGGTAGTTGGTTCAAATCCCAGTATCCCTTATGGTCCCCCGTGCCTGCCAGGAGCTATTTCTGAGCAGTCAGGAGTGACCCCTGAGCACTGCCTGGTGTGACCCAAAAACCAAAAAAAAAAAAAAAAAGTGGTTTATAAAACAAAAGAGAACTGATTAAATTCATCTCCACAATGGGAGTTTATTTATCATTCTTTTCAATTTTCCAATAAACATTTCTAAAAAAAATCAGAGGAAGGAAGGAAATAGGAAAGATAGGAGAGAGAAAGAAAGAAATGAAGAAAGAAGGAAGGAAGAAAGAAAGAAGGAAAAATGAGAGAAAGAAAGAGGGAAGGAAGGAAGGAAGAAAGAAAGAAAGAAAGAAAGAAAGAAAGAAATAAAGAAAGAAAGAAAGAAAGAAAGAAAGAAAGAAAGAAAGAAAGAAAGAAAGAAAGAAAGAAAGAAAAACGAGCAGCAGACATTTTTTTTCTTTGATTTTCAGGCCATACCAGGTTACGCTCAGCGGTTACTCCTGGCTATGCGCTCAGAAGTCGTTCCTGGCTTGGGGGACTATATGGGGAACTGTGGTCCATCCTAGGGTAGCGCAGATAAG
>PVKC010038458.1:0-12737 GCA_004027635.1 Crocidura indochinensis
ATGACCCTTTGCATGAAAGGCAAACACCTTACCTCCATGCTATCTCCCGGGCCCCAGAACAAAACTTTTTAACTTTGGGGCACTTTTAATTTTGGGGCAGGCTTCTGTGTCTGTCTATCTGTTTCTCTCTCTCTCTCTCTCTCTCTCTCTCTCTCTCTCTCTCTCTCTTTCTCTGTTTTTTCTCTCTCCTTTTTCATCCCTTTTTAAATTTGGAAACCGGCAAATTTGTTTATTTTCTTTTATGGTTCATATTTTCCAGTTCTCTGGTTGTTAATAATAGGTAGGCAGAATTCAGATAATAGTTCTTCTCCCTAAGGTCAGAAATAGATATAATACCAATGATCCAATGATGTTTAACAGTTTTTTTGAAAAGGATGAGGGGCCCGGGAGATAGCATGGAGGTAAGGCATTTGCCTTTCATGCAAAAGGTCATCAGTTCAAATCCCGTTTCCCCATATGGACCCCCGTGCCTGTCAGGAGCAATTTATGAGCATGGAGCCAGGAGTAACCCCTGAGCACTGCCGGGTGTGACCCAAAAATCAAAAAAAAAAAAAAAAAAAAAAAGGAAGAAAATATTATTAACCTAACAATTTGGGATCAGTGACGTTCTTTTAAGAATAATTGATAAATAATACATCTCTCAATTATATTTTAGAACTAGGAAAATGAATAAATGATAAACACTATTTTAATAAACAATAATTATCTACAATAATATGTGAAATAATGACATTGTTTTTAACATGGCAGTCTCTTACCACTCCTGATTAAGGACCTTAATTTTCACATCATTGATATTAAAAAGTGTCAGGTTTTTCTTAGTGGAATCAAAATATTTTCATATGCAGTCTTCAGCCTAGCCCACATTAAAACCCAATGAGAAAAGGAGAGCATGGAAGCAAAGGAATAAAGACTTGCTCTAAACTCCACTGCTTTTCCTCTGTACAAGCATTTTCTAAAATCCTTAGCCACAGTTTGAAAAGTTCAGTTTGAAGGACAGTTTTTCTCCCTGGAGAGTATAAAGTGATAGCTCTGGTAAGTCTTGCAATCTGCCTACGTCTGTGGGATGTTTGGAGCCACCTCTGGTAGTGCTTAGGGTTCACCATATCACTAAGCTCAGATCAGAGGTCTGCCTTTCCCATTATACTATTTCTCTGGCCCCTCAAATCTCAGTCTTATTGAAATTATGACCACCTGATCCTACAGAACTAGAGTTCCTAGGAAAGGACTACAGTTTCAGAAATGCAGTTCTCCATAATATGATAAATCTTGATAAGATTGTGAAAAACCTTAGTTAACTCTCTGTTCATAGTTCCTATTAGCACAAAGAGATTTTTTTTTTCATTCTTTTGGGGGGTGGTTTGGGCCATACCTGGTGTTGTTCAGGGGTTACTCCTGGCTATGCACTCAGAAATCATCCCTGGCTTGGGGGAGCATATATGACACTGGGGGATCGAACTGCGGTCTGTCCTGGATTAGTACGTGCAAGGCAAATGCCCTACCACTTGCGCCACTGCTCCAGCCCTGATTTTTTTATTCTTATTTTGTAATTTATAATCTATGAGTTATTTTCTGTTTCCAAGCATTGTAAAAAAAAGTAGATATTTGCTCTCCAATGTATATGTGTAGTGTGTATGTATATAAGTATCATATCACATTAAATTTTTTTTCTTTTAGAAGTAGATCCCCTTAATATGTTAGAAAATTAATAAATATATAACATGCAAAGTTTACATTGAAATCTTATCATTAAAGTATCTATGTCTGTATTGGAATTAAACTGAAATGCAGAATGACAGTCACTATATTCATTTGGCCTTCAAGTTACTGGTTGTGAACTACTAAGGAAAGCCTCATCACCAACTCCATTTTATAGATACCAAACAGTGATTTATGTGAGGTTAAGTTCTCCTAGTCACTGTCACTTCTGGCTATACAGTTCTGTGATCCTGTGAGAATGTTTATTTTATTGAGTACAATTAGTGTATATAGATGCTGTAAGTCAAGGGTCCCCAAACTATGGCCATAGGCCACATGTGGCCCACCTAGGACATTTCTTCAGCCAGCGGGGTGTTTTTGCTACCACTGCCCATCCTGCTTAGCAGTCAACTTGTCTTGGGCCCACAGTGTGCATGTGTGAGGTGTGTCCTGCACTCTGTAACTCCCCTCATTATCTCTGTCTCTCGACTCCTGCAATCTTGAACAATGGTCCTCAAACTATGACCTGCAGGACACTACTGTTCATTGTTTATTTTTGAACTATAGTCTGGCCCACTATAATCTGAAGAACAATGAACTGGTCCCCTGTTTAAAAAGTTTGAGGACCCCTGGTGTAAGTCATGATATATTTACTATTAATATTATATATCTTATATGAAAAGTTATCAATAAAGTCTTGACTTCATCTTAACTTTTTAGTTCCTAAAGAAGGTTTGAAGAGCCAAGAATTATTTGATGAAATCAGAATGACCTACATCAAAGAGCTGGGGAAGGCTATTGTCAAGAGGGAAGGAAATTCCAGTCAGAACTGGCAGCGGTTTTATCAACTGACAAAACTCTTGGATTCTATGCATGATGTAAGTCTTGCAAAAAACCCAAATAAAAAAAATGTTTTTAGAACAAAGTATGTGCTGAATAGCTTGTAGTTTCTGTAGTTAACACATTTTTCCTTGGATCGTAAGGAAGTCCTATGATGCTAGTACAGAATTGAATGGTAGTCTTACCAGATTTGTGTTCTCTGTCTGGGGAGTAGGTGCTAAGGATCAGATACAAATGAGGCACTTGTTCAAGGCACTGAGCTCTATCTTCAAATGTTCCTTCAAATGTTTGGGTGTTTGGTTGTCCCAGTAGAGTTCAACAACTTTTACACACTCCACACTTCAATGGCTGCTTTGGGCACCTTGTACTGTAGTGTCTGAACCTGGGCCTCCTTCATGCTTTCAATCTTTTGAGCCATGGCTCTAGATTTTTTTGTGAGTGGTTAATCTACTAAATTAGAATATATTCTTATTTACTATGATATGGCAGTCCATGCTGAAACACACATAGGTTCATCTATTCTACAAAATTCTGAGTACTTATTTTAACTTAACTTATTGCTGAGGGTTGCAGCAGATAAGTGCATTAAAGGCCAGTTTTGTTTTGTTTTTTTAATTGAGGGTCTGTGATTTACAACATTGTTATTAGTGGTTTCCTATGCACATAATTTCATTATGTCAATCATCAGTGTGCCTACCTCCCTTAAGAAGATTTCCCCTCCCCACCAACTCAACTTTGGATCTGTGGATCTCTCTTGTGTTGCCTTCAGCACTTTGTTACTACCTTGCTGTGTATGTGTACACTTGTACATACAAGTGTGATCACTTTGTATCTTTCCCTTTCTTTCTGACTAACTTCACTTAGCCTGATACACTTGAATTCCATTCATGTTGCTTCAGATTGAAGGATTACAGTCTAATTGTTTCTTTTTCTTTTCCTTTTTTAATTTATTTTTTATTTTTTGGTTTTTGGGCCACACCCAGTGATGCTCAGGGTTTACTCCTGGCTATGCACTCAGAAATTGCTCCTGGCTTGGCGGGCCATGTGGGATGCCGAAGATCAAACTGAGGTCCATCCTGGATCAGCCACATGCAAGGCAAACTGAGGTCCATCCTGGATCGGCCACATGCAAGGCAGTTGCCCTACCACTGCGCTATCACTCTAGCCCATCTTTTTTTTTTAATTTTTTAAATGTAAACACAGTGGTTACACGTTGTTCATAATACAGTTGTCTTTTTTTCCACATATAAATTGGTTCATTTTAATTAGTCATACAGTGTACAACAATCCCTCACCAGTGCACATTTTCTGCTACCAAAGCACCAATTTCTCTTCCTGATGATGCCCTTTTTCCTTTCTGTCTCTGAGGCATACATTTTTCTTCTATATGGATATCTTTCTCTCTATTCCTGTTTTATTTTTTCCTTTTAGACACTTTGGTTTGTAGTTCAGTACATATTTCCCAACACCAATGTCCAGGTTTCCCTCCCACCCTCCACCTACCTCTGGGGCAGGCATTTACTTCTCTCTTTGTCTCTTTATCTTTTCTTTTCATGACACTGATATTCTTTTTTTTTTTTTTTTTTTTTTTTTTTGGTTTTTGGGTCACACCCGGCAGTGCTCAGGGGTTACTCCTGGCTCCATGCTCAGAAATTGCTCCTGGCAGGTACAGGGGCCATATGGGGCACCGGGATTCGAACCGATGACCTTTTGCATGAAAGGCAAACGCCTTACCTCCATGCTATCTCCCGGGCCCCATGACACTGATTTTTACTATGGTTAATGAAGGGTACCTTTCAACACCCAGTTCTAGTTCAGAATAATTGGTTCCAACTATCATTGTCCTAGTAGATCTTTCTCTACTCTAACTGCACTCTCCACTCTTTGTGGCAAGCATCTTACCAATGACTGGTCCTCCTGATCCTCATCTCTACTCTCTCTGATATCATCTCCACACTGTCTTTTATTTTCCTTATATCTCACAGATGAGTGAGACTATTCTATGTTTATCCCTATCCCTCTGACTCATTTTACTCAGCTTAATAGTCTCCATGTCTATCCATGTATAAGCAAACCTTATAACTTCATTTTTCCTAATGTCTGCGTAGTATTCCAGTATTCAAGATTTAACAGTTTCCTTAGCCACTCCTCTGCTAGTAGTTGGGCACCTTGATTGCTTCCAGATTCTGGCTATTACAAATAGTGCTGCAACAAACTTCTGAGTAAAGAGGCATTTTTGTAACGTGTTTTTGTGTTCCTAGAGTGTATCCTAGGAGTGGTATTGCTGATCATGTGGAAACTCAATATTCACTTTTTTGTGGAATATCCATACTGCTTTCCAGAAAGGCTGGACTAGACATCATTTGCACTTGTAGTGAATGAGAGCCCCTTTCTCATCTATGCCAACACAGATTGTTCTTATTCTCTGTAATGTGTACCAGTCTCTGCGGTGTGAGATGATACCTTATTTTTTTGATTTGCATCTTCCTGATGATTAGTGACATGGAACATTTTTTCATGTGCCTTTTAGGCCATCTGTATTTCTTCTTTGAGAAAATGTTCATGTCTTCTCCCCATTTTTTGATGTGGCTAGATGTTTTTTTCTTATTAAGTTCTGTCAGTACCTAGTATATCTTTTATAATAACCCCTTATCAGATGGATATTAGGTGAATAGTTTCTCCCATTCCCATTCCGTGGGCAGCCTTTATATCCTAGTCACTATTTCTTTTGAAGTACAGAAACTCCCCAGTTTAATATAGTCCCCTTTATTTATCTTTGCTTCCACTTGCTTGCAAACCAGTTGTTTCTAAAAAGCAAAACAGTCCCAGAATAGGGCTCAAGCATTTGTTTGCCAGTGCAAGACCTTGAATTCCTTCCTTTTGCTACTGCCCCCTAAGTATTGGCAGTGTGGGTAAACAAGTCATCTGATGTTCCCCCTGACTTGTTTTATAAGATCAATCATTAATCTCTTCTGTCTTTTCTCTTGCAGGTGGTTGAAAATCTCCTTAACTATTGCTTCCAAACATTTTTGGATAAAAGCATGTGTGTTGAATTCCCAGAGATGTTAGCTGAAATCATCACCAATCAGCTACCAAAATACTCAAGTGGAAATATCAAAAAACTTCTGTTTCATCAAAAGTGACTGCCTTAACAAGAAAGGTTGCCTTAAAGAAAGTTGAAATTTATAGCTTTGATTGTACAACTATCCATTTGTCCTGTAGCAATTTTGTTGTATCTTTTACTTCATTGTTGTCTGTAGTTTTGTTTTGTTTTCAATACGCACTACATGTGGTTTATAGAGGGCCAAGATGAAAACAGAAGCAGTTGAGCCATCACTGACTGACCAATGATGTTCAAAAAAGTAAAAGCAATAGCGGGTGAGTCCTGTAAGCCTGATACAATCCCAGGATCGCCTCCACTGTCAGAGAAGGGTAGCATCAAAACTACCAGTGCCTGCAGTCTATGTGATGGACTTTTTAACTTAGACTCTTCACATTTGGCTGGATAAAATTTTCTTTTACACATTTTCGGTATATTTTCCCCTGTATCTTTTTTTTTGATTTATGCATGGAAACCTGAAAAAAAGTTTACAAGTGTATATCAGAAAAGGGAAGTTGTGCCTTTTATAGCTATTACTGTCTGGTTTTAACCATTTTCCTTTATACTTGGTGAACTACGCTTGCTCATTTTTTTCTTACATAATTTTTGTATTCAAGGTATTGTACAGTTGTTTTAAGATGGGCAGCTAGTTCTTAGCTTTCCTTAATAAATTCTAAATATTAATCTTTTTGTGTGAAAATGGGCTGGTGCTTCAAACCTGATGGCACATAGCTATCAGAAGACTATAAAAATTGACTCAAATCTCCAGTAGTCTTGTCAAAAAGTCAAAAGCTCTTATTTGTATATATCTGCTTCAGTGGAGAATTACATAGGTTGTGCAAATTAATTAACCTTCCTAACTGATATAGAGCACCTAGTCCAGTGATCTGGGTAAATTAAGGATAATGGTTGCAAAAGATAATTGGGGTGGAAGCACCTACCAGAGGCCCTAAATTGCACCTGCTGCCCTATTCTCATAAATGGTTAGATGGATGGCAAGAGAGTTGGGTCAACTGTCCTGTCAGGACCTTTTTTAGTCTGTGTACAACACCCTTGAAACTTAGATTCCAGATAAGCTGCTGAAATAAAGGCAAGAAGATTTTAGTCAGATGAAGTAATTCCTTTCAAACTTTACCCTCCCGCCCCACAAAGAAGTCTATTAGTACATTGAAATGGCTCAACACCCATTTTTACAACCCCTTTGGTCATTAATTGGTCATCAATTTTTTTCAATGAGACAGGAAAACTCAGCTATTGATTTCTGTGATTGAGAATATGTGTCTGACTTCCATGTTTTGTAAATCTACACATCCCTCTATGTGCCATAGCGTTGAACAGTCTTGTGAACTCCTCCTCATTCTTGAGCATTGTCATTTTAAACAGACTAGAAGCTGTAGTAAACCCTTTCTGTGTGCACCTTACCGACTTTCTGTAAACTCAGAACTTAACATATTTACTAAGCCACAAAAATATTGATTTCTATGAAAAGGTGGCCAAATTATTTGTGTAATAGAAAATGGGAAAAATCTAATATTAAAAACATGGAACTTCTAATATATTTTTATATTTAGTTATAATTTCAGATATATATCATATTGGTATTCACTAATCTGGGAAGGGAAGGGCTACTGCAGCTTTACATGCAATTTATTAAAATGATTGTACAATAGCTTGTATAGTGTAAAATAAGAATGATTTTTAGATGAGATTGTTTTATCACGACTTGTTATATATTTTTTGTAGGGTTCAAAGAAATGATGGAGAAACCTAAGTGAGTGAGTGTGTGTGCGTGTGTGTGCATGTGTGCGTGCGTGCGCGCGCGTGCATTCATGCAGGGTTTCAGAAACCAAACAGGTTTTCTCTGAGGGAAGAGGGAAAAAAAGCAGCTTGCCCAGTGTATAGTGAAGGTTGCCAAGGCTCCGTCCCATTCAGCTCCCAGAGGGGGAATCACCCTCCACCTCCCAGAATGACTTCCCTTCTCCCTTTCGCCCTGTCTGTCAGCACAGTTTTCATTTCCTTAAATCTCACCTCACACTCAAGTGTGTGAACAGGGAGACAAGAGAAAGATGGTGCTCAGCCATTGGCAGGCACCATCTGCTCGGGTTCCTTTCCATACTGCCTCTTCAACCATTTAACAGAGACGTTCCAAGTTTGGCAATAAGAAGCATAGAGGTACCAGCAATATGTAAATAGCGCAGAATCTTACAGGTTGCCAATAATACACTAATTCCCTTCTAGTCCTGCAAGAATTCATTTACCAACAAAAGTGAGGACATGTATATGTTTTCTTTGAATGCCTTTTTGAAAAACTTTTTCAGTATTTTGGAGAAATTATTTAATTAACAATGTAATCCTTTGCTTTTTTGAATGCTCTCTGAAAGTGAATGCTCTGATGTGTAATGGTTTAAATTGATCTCAAAGTATTTTTAATGGTTTATAACCCAGCTGGATGTGAAATTTCTGACGTGTAAGATATATCGCTTGCATATTATCAATGACAGTGTTACATTTCTAAAAGAGTTTCTGAAAGGTAAGATATTTATAGAATGTTTCATCGTTAAAACCAGGAAGCACATCAAACTTTAATTTTATCTTAGTCACAACAACTTCAATTCTCAAAAAACAGAGCTGGGTTTAAGATAAAAAAAAAAAAGATGCATGTTATAGTTAAAGAAGTTAACTGACATTCATAATACAACTCTGGAAAGCTGTATATTAAATGGAAAAAGAAGCTATGCCCTTTTAGAATATGTGGTGAAACATCTAAATCATGCTTGTATATAATTATGGATTTAAGCCAAAAAAAAAAGATAATAGTGTTATTTGAAAGCAGCATTATTTTTCATGTATGTGGTATCTTGTCATCCCCAACAATGAAGTTTGTAGCAATGTTGAAAGTTGGTGATGCCTGGTAAAGTCTGCAAAGTATTTTTAATTATTGATTGGGGGGAAAAGTGACCCAATATTTTTAGACCGTCTTGCGGGGAACTACTGTTAGGGAACAATGCCTAATTTTATCCCCAGAATTTTTTTTTTTAACTTTTTGTTTAAAAACAAAATGTTCAAGTTTTGGGAAGGAAAGCACCTCCCTCTTGGGGCGGGGGAGGAGGGAATGGCACCTCAACAGAAAACCTAATGTGGTTGACTATGAAGAGCTTGCACACCAGGACAGATAAGATCTGCATATACATAACAAAAGCCAGATGCAAGGGAATTGGAGCGCAGGGTGAGCAGTCCAACTTATCATCATTAAGTCTGATCATTTGTGTTAAAATACTAAAATTACATCACCACGAACATTTTGATCTGTCAAAATTAAAAACTATAGTGTGGTCCTCAGTGAGATTATTTTTCACTTAGGCTGATCAAGCAAAATTGTGTAGCCCTAGATGAATGTTTTTATGTGCCTGGTTCTTGACAGTTGGAAGGGAGAATAAGGAGGTAAGGACACTTTAAACCACTTTGAATGGAAGTGTCATCATTTTCCAGACTATTAGTCAACCTGGTTCACAAAGAATTAGTGACCAGGTTTTTGGAAAAGGATTAGCTTCTCTCTAGAAAATGCCTGAAAAGACTTTATTTTCTGATGAATAGCTGTAAGAAAATATCCTCTTCAAATAACTTGCTTAACTGCATACATTTAGATCCAAGTGTGTCAATATTCTATTTTGTATATTAAACAAATGCTATATAATGGGGACAAATCTATATTATACTGTGTATGGCATTATTAAGAAGCTTTTTCATTATTTTTTATCACAGTAATTTTAAAATGTGTAAAAATTAAAACCAGTGACTCCTGTTTAAAAATAAAAGTTGTAGTTTTTTATTCATGCTAAATAATCATCTGTAGTAAGAAAAACCTGTCTTTTTACCTATGCAGTGATGTCAGACTGTAAAATCTTGTGTGGAAATGTTTAACCTTTATTTTTCATTTAAAGTTGCTGTTCTGGTATTACCAAACCACACATTTGTACTGAATTGGCAGTAAATGTTAGTTAGCCATTTACAGCAATGCCAAATATGGAAAAACATCATAATAAAACCCTGCTTTTTCATTATATGACTCCAACATGCTTTTGTAGGACTTAGGCAATTCTAATCATTCTTTTTTCCTCCTTATATTGAAGAGAGAGTTATCACTTCAGGAAACTTACAATGATAGATTGTATAAATGTTTTGTTTTGGGGTTACACCCGGCAGTGTTCAGGAGTTACTCCTGGCTCTGTACTCAGAAATCACTCCTGGCAGGCATGGAGGACCACGTGGGATGCCGAGATTTGAGCCACTGTCCCTACTGGATCGCCTTGTTCAAGGCAAACACTCTACCACTCACTGTGCTATCTCTCCGGCCCCTGTATGAATGAATATTCAATTGTCATTGTATACATGCAGATATGGCATAAATTCAAAATGTGATTAACCACTGGACAGAGACTTATAGACACCAACCCCCCAATATATGAGTGGTCTGTCATTATTGTGGTAACAAGGGAAGAACTTGCTCCTGAGGCTTCTTCAAATTTATCTTGATGGTGAAAAACAATATACCACATAAGTAAATGTTATCTTCCAAATTTAGTGAGAGTCTATCATCTTACTAATAGAGTAAAGTAGCAAGTCCATTAGTATTTTCTAAAACAATGTTCAAGTCTTCCGTGAATTGAACTATTCTAGTATGTTCTTTTCTGTCCACAAGTGGTTTTCCTTATCCATCCTATGTGCATTGAATAGTTGCACATACCTGCTAAAGATATCAAGTGAATAAGAAAAATACTAGTACTATCTTTAGTCACTTAGAATTGGGTTTAGCAGACCAGAGTGATAGTGCAGCAGGTAAAGCACTTGCCATACATGTGTCTGACTTAATTTGATCCACAGTACTGCATTTGGCCCCCAGAGCCCCATCAGGAAGGATCCTTGAGCATCCCTAGGTATTGCCCAAAAATGAACAAAAGAATTGATGATTTAAAAAAAAAAAAAAACCTTTTCTCAATAGTTTGAGGTGAAATGCAGAAATACCAGATGGGACACCAGAAATACCAGATAGGACATGCACCCGAAACTGCTTTTCTATTTCCAGCCCAACATCTGTTTTAACAGCCATTCCACTTAGTAATTCTGTGTTGGTACAGTGCCTTAACTAGTTTACATCAATCTTCCTAAACTTTTTTTTAACCTCTATGGACATTTGCACAGGTCTGCAATGAGCAGTTAAAAACCAAATTTATGTTCCTCATCTATCGAATAAAAGCTATGGAAGATCCTGATTCCATTTGGAGATAGAGGGGAAGAAATGGAAGGAGAGAAGGTGGAAGTTCAGAATTAAAGCAACTGGTTTATAGCTATCCTGGCCCATTTTATTGAAGCTGGAAGGACAGTCTTTGTAATGCGGCCATTTATCATTTCTCAAAGGGCCTATCTTGGTCTACAAGTATTTCAGGGAAGAGTTAGTTTGTATTTGTTTTAAAGTATTACGTATAGTAAGCTCTTACTATGTGTCAGGCATTGTTTTCATGATGTTACCTCATTTAAGCTTAGAAACTCTGTAAGGTACTACTATAAAGTAGTAGTGCTAACCTTCCAGCTAGGTAAGGAAACTTGACTTAATAGTGAAGTAAACTACCAAGAGTCACACAGGTGGGATTGATACTATACTAATACTATAATTAATACTATAAAATACTACATTAACACTATTAATGCTATAATTAATAGTATAAAAACAAGACAGTGAGATTAGCCATTTGCCTCTAAAGTCTATACTTTTAAGCACTACTAAGCAACTATTATTAAACTATATTAAATGAACCCATATATGCCATTATGCACTCCTGAAACTCCACTATGATTAACTATGTAATTCATAGTACCTTATTACTTAATTTTTAAGATACTAAAATTTAAAGGGGAAAAAAATCAAATCACTATTCTGGAAAACCAGAAATCTGAAAGTTTATGGGCCAAAAACAGAAGGAACAAAAAACCTGTGGTATATATACAATGGAATACTACTCAACAACAAGAAAATAATTATGCAGTTGCTACTTCTATAGATGACACTGGACAGGATTATGCCAAGTTAAGTCAATCAAAAGGAATGAGTCAGATACAGGATGATCTCTCATGTGGAATATAAAGATCATGGTATGAGAATAACATATACTCAAAGTCCAACAGTTTACAGAATTGAGTTTACTAAGGGTGGGTTAGGGGGACCCTTAGACAATAGTGGAGGGAAGTGAACATTGGCAGCGAGTGTAGTATTGGAATGGTTTGTGCATAAAAAGCTATCAGATTCAGATTTAATAGATGGAGTAGGGGGGCCGGGCAGTGGCGCTGGAGGTAAGGTGCCTGCCTTGCCTGCGCTAACCTAGGATGGACTGCGGTTCAATCCCCCAGTTTCCCATATGGTCCCCCAAGCCAGGAGCGACTCCTGAGTGCATAGCCAGGAGTAACCCCTGAGCATCACCGGTTGTGGCCCAAAAACCAAAATAAATAAATAAATAAATAAATAAATAAATAAATAAAAGATGGAGTAGAAGAAAACTATCCCTCCAGGAATGAGAAATTACTGAGACTTGGTTTTAGTGTTGAGCTTGTTAGGGGAGCCACCAGTGGTTTAGCAGTGCTGGAGTCTTCTTTCAGGCAATTTGGAGAAATAGCTGAGAAATTAAGAGCAAGACCCTACCTCATGCATGCCAAATTTAGAATAGGCCACATGCCCAAAACCAAATAGGCCCCTAAGAGGTTTATAGACCTACCAATACAAGGTGACAAAGCACCACAATGTACAAAGTGTAAAATGCTGAAGGATGGAAGAGAAAAATGACAACTGAGTTTCAGCTTTTCACACTTTAGGACACCTGAGAGGGTTTGAATGAAAGTGAGTAGAACATCTGTACCCAAGAGCTTTAGTCCACGTGGGAGCTCAGACAGTTTTAAGAACAGTGAGCTAGGGGCACTGAACACCAAGGAGGGGATTGTCAAGAATTAACAAGTATTGGTGGGGATACGGAGAGATTGGAACTTTTACCCAGTAAGTCCTCTAATGTTGTTGATAGGTTCTTAAACTTAATTGAAATCCTAGATAAGAAAA
>PVKC010038459.1:0-12752 GCA_004027635.1 Crocidura indochinensis
GTAATTTACTTCTATTTCCATTTCATCATGAACTGAGAAGATAGTTGATAAAATTTCTTTCTTCTTGATTTTATGGAAGTATGCTTTGTATCCTAGACTTTTGTCTGTCTTGAACAAAGTTCCATGTATATTGAAGAAGAATGTCTAGTCCAGTTTTTAGAAATAGAAAACACTGCATATGTCTACTAAGTCATTATCTTCATTTCTTTCTTCAAAGCCAGTATATCCTTGTTAGATTTTAGCCTGTTTGATTTATAAAGAGGTGAGAGCAGTGTAGAAGTCTTCCAAAACTATTGTGCTTTTATTGATGTCTTTCTTCAGGTTCATTAATAGTTGTTTTAAGCCTTTTGCTGGCCTCTCATTTGGTACATATATCTTTAGGATTGTGATTTCTTCCATATATATATATATATATATATATATCCGTTTGTTATTAATAAATGACCCTCTCTGATTATAATAACCTTTATAAGCCTGCAGTCTATGTCATCTATTATTAGTTTTGCCACTCCAGGTTTTTTTTTTGGGGGGGGGTCGGCCACACCTGGTGGATCTCAAGGTTACTCCAGACTCTGCTCTCAGAAATCACTCCTGGCATGTTCAGGGAACATATAGGATGCCAGGAATCAAACCAAGGTTCGTCCTAATTTGGCCATGTACAAGGCAAACACCCTACCTATATGCTTTCTCTCCAGCCCTGACTCCAGATTCTTTAAGGGTGTTGTTTGCTTGAACAATTGCCCTCAACTGATCAAAACTCAAATTGTTTTTGAATTTGTGTTTGCTTTCAATATTTAAATATGTTTCTTGAAAGCAGCAAAATGTTAGATTCAAATTTCTAGTCCATTTTGCCACTCTGTGTCTCTTAAATTGTGTATTTGGTCTATTGACATTGAGAGAGAGTATTGCCATGTGGATTTGTGCCATCTTTTTATAAAAGTTTGATATATTTGTGAGACCTGTCTGTCTTAAAGTAGGTCATTCACTTGCTCTTTTCAGGTTGGCTTTGATTCTGTAAAGTTTCTGAGCTGCTATTTTATATGTGAAACAGTGTATTCTTTTTCAAACCTGAAATAAAGTCTGGCTGGGTGAAGCATTCTTGGTGAAATGTTTTAAAATGCTTTCATTTAAATTTTTTAATATATCCCACCACTGCCTTCAGGCCTGGAGGGTTGGTTGTGATAAATCTCCTGTAAATCTTAAGGATGCTTTCTTGTATGTAATACTCCCTTTTGATCTTGCCAATTTCAGTATTTTAACTCACTTTCTGAGTTTTTCATCATTTTGACTAGGATGTTACTTCAGGTACCTTTATCTGTGTCTCTTTTAGCTGGTACTCTGTGAGCATCTAGGATGTGGGTGCAAGCAACCTTCAGTTCAGTAACTTCTTTTTTTCTTTTCTTTTTTAAATATATTTTTTATTTAGGTAACATGATCATAGTTGGGTTACAGTCATAACCAGAAAACCCCCCTTCACCAGTGTAACATTACCCCTCCCTCCTTCCCATCCACTGCCTGTATTCGAGACAGGCATTCTACTACAGTTGTTTTTAAGTTCAGTAAGTTGTATTTTTTCCTTAAAGGAAAAGAGTAAAAAAAATAGTAAAGGTGTGATAGTGGCAATTGCCGTTGTTTGCATAGGTCCAGAAAAATGGAGAAAATGGGAAAAAAAATCCTTGGTCTGATTACAAAAAGGCCTCACCCCAGAAGTTTATTGACATAAGACCGACTCTGGGTTCCAGGCATACCAGTCCATCGAACCCGAGTCATTCTCTGTGGTCCCGGTGAAACTTTTCACACTTTAGCTATTGTTGGTATCAGATTCTTATATTTAAAGACTCTGGATTCTGTGCATTTCTTTCATTGATGTCAGGCTGATGTGGAGCATCCTCTAGTTTCAGCATACCATTAAATGCAGAGGGATCTGCCCTGCATGCAGACTGTTGCTGAGTCGTCTGGGTGTTGGGATCACTCTTTGGAGTAAGTCAGTGCCAAAGCAGTGGTAGGTTTTCCCTGGTAGAGGCTAGGAGCCTGGTAATGCTATACACAATTGTGGTTGTTTCCATAGATGGTATCCATTGTTCAGGTGTGTGTGGGCGATGCCCATTCTTCTGAGGCCTAAGCCAAGTCAATATGCCAATGTTCAGGGTAAAAGGCCTAATTACATTATCAAATTTGTGTTCCCATCTCTATTAGATAAGAACTTATTTGCATATGTATTATTTTCCCATTTTAATGTGTCTATGCAAAAGAGAAGGAATGCCGCAAGATATTGTTGGTGCATCTGCGGGCCAACGAATAAAGTCCAACATCCCCCGTAACTTGGTTCAAACTTGAAAGTATAGAGATAGTCTTCTACCAGTATTGCTTATAAAACAGATCTCAAAGGGGGAAAAAATCAAACAATCAAATAACAAGTCCAGTGGGCAAAATTGTCACTATATGAGGATGTTCGAATAGAGTTAAAGATGTTAAGGGCACATCTGAGATATACAAAGGTGATACACGTGTCGCTTTTATGTTTTAGAAATAGTCAAAAAGGAGGGGGTGTTTCCAAGACACCACTTTGGTCTGTGATTTGGACAAGTGAAGAGCAAATGGAGCCATGTCTTCCCCTTGTTGCCTGCTGAAGCTTCCGACTCCCCGAGAGGCGTTTGCTTCCTAATTGCTGGAAGTTGAAAGTTCACCAGTCCCCTCCGAGGCCCTTGTAGGAACAAGGAAGCCTGGGGTCTCTTTTAAATTGCACCTTGGTCGGAACCCATTTGCAGGGACCCTGAGCTAACCCTGAGTATGGGGAGGAAGAAGAGAGAGGGCTGTGGAAGGCAGCCGAGGCTGCAATTTCACCTTATCTTGGCCAAAAAGCCTAAAGCATGGAACCTTGCCGTGACGTGTTGCCTGCTGAAGTTTCAGACTCCACCCAAAAATTACTGTGAAAGATATGTAGTCCACCTTGGCAAAAACAAAAATCATTAGTACAGAAAAATGGCTAAATGTGGGGTAACAAGAGATGGGAGTGAGGGAGTCAAGGAATAAAATGAGCTCTTGGACGTCTTTCAGATTATGACAAGCAGATGAAACACAATGATATCCAAATATTTGTTATTGTGTGCAACATGGGGGCAATAGCCCCTGTGGTTTCCCATTGGACATGTTTAATAAGGAGACTTCCCTGGTAAGTCATAAAGTCAGAACCTATTCTGCTGCTATTCATACCTCGCTGGCTTGCCCAGCCATGTGGCCAGGAAAAGCCCCTGAATTTCTGGAGGAAGGAGGAAAAGGGGTGCTGGGGTGACCCATGTCCCACACCCCTTCCTAGGCCTGGTTAAAGAGTCCTTGGCATGGTGGAGGGCTGCCAAACGCCATGCTGGCAGAACCTCCCACTCTCAGGAAGGAAGGAGGTCCTTCGCGAGCTAGAGGGTCAGAAGGTCGGAGCCCCCACCCCAGACCCCCACTTTGGAGCCTGGAGGGAAATGGGGAAAGCCTAGGAAAACCAACCAGCTCCTCCAAGGGACCCACCTGGCTGGCTTGCCCGGCCATGTGCCAGGAAAAACCCCTGGAGTTCCAGAGGAAGGAGGAAAAGGAGTGCTGGGGTGATCCATGTCCCGCACCCCTTCCTAGGCCTGGTTAAAGAGGCCTTGGCATGGCGGAGGGGAGGGCTGCCAAACGCCATGCTGGTGGAACCTCCCGGCTCCCAGCAGCTCAGTAACTTCTCAGCAGTGATATCTTTGAACGTTGCTTCTTCATTAGGGATTTCTTCTAGCCTCTCTGGGACCCCATTGATTCTTATGTTGTTCTTGTTGAATTTATCCCAGAGTTCTATTCTTGACTCTGTTTGTTACTTTTGAGGATTATTTGCACCTTCTGGTCATTTGTTTTATATCTCATTTTTAATTTCTTCTTTTGTATGGAGGTATACAGCTCATCTTCCATTTCACCTATTCTGTCCTTTGCAGCTTTTGCTCTGCTGGTGAGGCTTTCCAGTGAGTTTTTCATTTTGTTTACCAGTTTTTTCCAAACCTGTTATTTCAGTTTGAAGTTTTCCTATTTCTATTCTCATATCCTCTTAAGTCTTGTTTGTTGTTCACTCAGTTTGTTCCATGAATTCCTTGACTTTGAACATTTTCAACATTTCTTCTCTAAAATCTTTAGCAGAGAGGTTATATAGTTGTCTAACATTTGTTGAGCCATTGTATTTCCCTTCTTTATTCACCATGTGTTATGGAGTTCTGTGTTACCTTCTCATTATGACCTTTCCAGTGTTCAATGATATTTGTATGTGTTGTGGGTGGGAGCTTGTTGCATAGGAGCAATGTGGGCCTATGCAGCTCACAGATCCAGCAACAATGCAGGCTCACTATTTTTACTGTCCTGGTTGGCTATCTCATAGCCAAGCTGCTTCAGGGAACTTCTAGTTGACTTAACTTTAGCTTTTTTATTCAATGCTAATGTCTGTGTCCTTTTGACAGATGGGTCTGGGTTACCTGACAGCTCAGAGTCCTGATGTTCATAATCTGGTTTAGGAATGAATAAGGGTAGTACTCCCAGAGAGTATCCTAGGAACACCAGCACTGTCTCTTGGAACCTCCCCAATGTTAGAAGTGTAATAGATATCTATTTCTTTGGCTTAATATATGACCTCCATTTGCAGCCTGACTCCTGATCCTTTCCTCTGTGCTGCTGTCTTAAACAGGAGTATAGCCATGCTAATGAGTCTTTTACACTTTTCACCATTCCCAGCCCTATTGCCACTTTTCACAAATCCAAACTCTGCTGCAGGATAAATTAAAGGCAATACTCACTCTGTCTCTGGAAACACCTTGGCCACAGTTATTGCTTCCAGTTCAACCTCTCTAAGGCTAATCTGCCACCATTTCTTTTTCTAGTGATATCTCTCAGTGCTTTACATTAGATCTCGTGATCTGCCTTTACTCCTTCTCCATGTATCTGTTCCTGGTGTTGAGCTTAGGGGGTTGGAATGTTTTAAGCTCATGCCACTCAGGCACGTGTTGCTGTAATCATCTTCAGACTCCTCTGTACTACTCCCTTAATGCTGCTGCTGTCTCTCCACCATTTTTCTCTGACCATCTCTTAAAAACTATGAAACTGCCCTTATTCATATAAAATTCCTCTTTTACTATTGGAAAGTGGTCTGTCTTTGCCAAACACCCATTTATCAAGGACTTCACATAACATGAGAGATGGTCTTTGAAGTCTATGTCATTAACTTCATGAAATTCTGAATCTTTTTCAAGACCAACTGTCATGCTTCAAAAATAATCTATATTTTGTTATTCTAACAACAGGTTTAAAAAACCTTAATGTCATGAATCATAATGTAATAAACTATATTAGAGTGTGAAGTAGCTAGTGGGGGTTATATAGGATTGTAAACAGTGAATATTTTGTAACATTACAACTTTTCTTCTAGCGAAGTTTATGAAATTCATTCTCCTTTGGGAGAAGATCTGCTTATTTCTAAAAATGGATTGGCACAATTAAACACTGTAAAGATTGAGTAAATTAGTTTAAATGAAATAATTTATATAAAATGTATGTGAAAGCACCAAGGATAGTACCAAGCATAAAGGAGCAACCCCATATAGCATAGTCTTCCTTTCCTACTAAATAGCTTTAGGTACATTTTATGATGCATTGAGACACAGAGAAAGAAAATGGGAGAATATCAGGGCAACTGTACTTTTGCCCAGGCCAAAGTTCTTATCATCATCCTATGGCCACAACCATAAGACTGACTCAGTCACAGAGATCTTATTAAACACTGAACACCTTATAATAACTGCTTAGGGATGGTAGTCTGGGAGAAAAAATTAACTTAGACATGAAATCTATTTTCAAAAAACTCTTGATTTGGAGAAAGAAAACACATAAACAGAAATCATACCATGTACATTTATATCTGAAACTATCTCACACCTATATTTTTACTACCTACACCAGACCACCTTCAGTTATTGACAGGACCACTGAAATGGCCTACTAATGGAATTCTCTGCTTTTAATCTTGTCCTCACCCTTCTATAGTTTACCCACGTCATATTTAAATATGGAAATCAGATAGCATCTCTTCAGTTAAACTTCTCTAATAGCTTTCCATGCAAATTATAATAAAACCCAAACAACTCCACCTTGGCTCAGAGGTTCTTTTTTATTATTTTCAGCTTGCCTACTTCTCCTAGTATATATTTTATCATCCTTCAGCCATATTTCTTAGTTTTCATCTTATATGTTATACTATTTTTCTGTTTTAAGACCTGTGAACATGTGAAAATCCCTCAACCTGAAATATTTTTGCCCTAGATTTTTTGTAACTATGATACAGTCCCATTATCATATCTAACTTTCATTGCCATTTTCTCAGGAAGGTCTTTCCTAACTACTTTAAACAAGGTAAATCACTTATTTTCCCTAAACCCACGGTCATATTTTATATATCTTTTAGTAATAATAACTATTTAAAGTAATCTTTCTTATACATTAGCTTTCTAGGTGATGCCTTGTTTAGAGTGGATGGGTTAGTGTATAGTGGTATTAGTGGCTACAGGTGAAACATAATACCATAATTCATTCATCTTTAAGTCTGGTCTAGTACTCATATAGAGAACCAATTGTGGTCATGGAAAATTTTAGTTTAAGGAGAATATCATTAGACCTAGAGAAAGATTCATCTAGGACTGTGTGTTAGAATTATTGTTGGGTAAAAAGAGGAAAGGGTCTAGTTCATTTAACAGTCTATTTGCTTACCTCCAGGTTTTCCTTTACAATAAACATTTTACCCCACCCTAACCACCTCTCCTTTTCAAGGACCAAAAGCTCTTATTACCATTCCCCCACTAAAGACTGTTGGATGGAGATGCAGTTTTTCTACCCAGGGCTTATGTCAACTGGCAAACAGAGGAGCAGCCAACAGTATGGTGCTGAATCAGATGTCATTTGCCAGTTGGATCTTAGTAGTAAGCTTGTTTTTCTACTATTTTTCTACTATATTGTAAACTGGATGTAAATTATATTATATATTATAAACATCCAGTTTATATAAATATCACCCCTGTATGCCGCTTCCTGCTAGCTTAGAACTCTGAAATTGCCTGTTTTTTGACCCACCAGAAAAAGGAAAGACAGATGTATCTTGATACAGGACTGTGCCTGATACAGGGCTGTGCCCTCTCTTCACAGAACTTTTCTTGTCTCAAGAAAATTTCCATCTCGTGGAGCAAGAGGAAGATTTATTGGGAAATTAAGATTACCCACATGGTCAGGAAAAGCAAAAAAAAAAAGGACTTATCTAGAAACTCTTCCAACATAGGTGGGTCTTTGGCATATAAAGAGGAAGCCATCTTTGTTTAGGGTGAAGACCGGTTAATCTAAAAATAAAATACATAAAGGAAAACAAAGGCAGAATACTCCACGACATTGAAGCTAGAGGCCTCTTCAAAGACGAAACACCACTGGCCAAGCAAGAACAAGCAAAGTTAAACAAATGGGACTACATTAAACTAAGAACCTTCTGTACTGCAAAGCAAATAGTGACTAGGATACTAATGATACACATGGAATGAGAGAAACTATTCACTCAATATCAACAGATAAGGATTAATATGTAAAATATAGAAGACACTGATTGAACTTTGCAAGAAAAAATGAGAAAAAGAAATTAATAGATATTTCCTCAAAGAAGAAATGCATAGGGCCAAAAGACATATTAAAAATACTCCACATTACTAATCATTGGGTATATGAAAATCAAAACACAATAGGATATCATCTCACACTTTAGAGACTCACACACACAAAGTAAAAACAGGGTTGAAATAATGTAGGGAGATAGGGACTCTCATATACTGCTGGTGGGAATGAAGACTGGTCAAGACTTTTTTGGAAAACAATATGAACATTTCTCAAAAAGCTATAAATTGAGCTTCCATATGACCGAGTAATATCACTTCTAGAGATATATACCTAAGAACAGAAAGACAAAATCAAAAATTCCCTTTGCATTTCTATGTTCAGCACAGCACTATTTACAGTAGCAAGAAACTACAAACTACCCAGGTGCCCAAAACTAGATCAATGGTGAATGAAATTGTGGTACATCTACACAATATGCAGCCATTAGGAAAAATGAAGTTATGAAACTTCGTATACGTTGGCATGGAGATTATTATGCCGATTTAAATAAGTCAGAGCAAAAGGGATAGGCATAGAATAATCTCACTTATTTGTGTGATATAAAAATACCACTATAAAATATGGTAATAATTTCCAGAAACAATTGAGATAAGGGTCTGGAGGTCTAACTCAAGGTAGGAACTTGGCACAAAGAATGGCGAGTGCAGGTGGAGTAGAGAACAGTTTACTATGACAATGATAGTTGTAACTGATCATTCTGGACAAAATCTCAGCCGAAAGGGGAAAAGTGAATAAAGGCACCCCTCCATTAAGAATAGTGCAAAACCACAGCTAAGAAAAGGAAAAAGGGAATGAGAGAAGCAAATTGACTGCCTTAGAGACAATTGGGAGTGGGCTATGGGAGGGATACAGAAGACAGTGGTAGAGAGGCTTCAGTGGAGAGTGGTGTACATTCTATAATTGAACCCCATCAATGAACTGTTTTGTAACTATGCTGTTTAACCAAAGTGACTGATTAAGGGGCTGTAGGACTACAGGGGCAACCTTTTGATGAATGTTAGCCTATTTAGTAGTCAATTAATGTACGTAATAGCTCTGCTTTACTTCGAGGCCCCTGGCTCAAGAAGACAGTCTCTCAGACATCATGAAAGGGATTTTCATACATGTTCGATTTCATAAATCCATCTCTTCATATATATGATCATTTTTTGCCCCTATATACATTACCAAATAGCCTCCTGGCCTCACATCACTTATCCTCGTAATCCAAACTTGCTCACAGTTCATACTTGCCCATACTGGGCAGGGAATCTTCTGGAGCACTGATCAGTAATGACATCCTGAAGCTTGAGATAAAAATTCATATCTAGATAGTGATCAAATCCGCTTGATACCGTAATAAATATAGGAAATCAAAAATGAATGGGCGAGAATTAAATATGCAATGACAAACACTAATATTTATGGACAGCTAATTTTTTGATAAAGAACCTGATTACATAAAATGGAGTAAAGATATACTATTCAAAACTTGTTCTAGGAAAATGGAATAATTATGTAGAAAAATAAAAGAGAGATCTATATCTCACATCTTATGCAAAAATCAACTCAAAGTGGATCAAAGATCTTGATATACAACTGAAAAATATAATATAGATTGAGGAAAATATTGGCAAAAACCTTCCAAGATTTGGATGTTAAAGGCTCAATTCAATTATCTGATAACCCTAGCAAAAGCAGCAGAATAAAAACTAAGCAAATTGGACTACAACATATTAAAGAGTATCTACATAGCAAAATATATCCATGGACTAAAATAGAGATTACTGAATGGAAAAACATCTTGTTCATTATATAATAAAGTGTTGATTTTTCTTTGAGACACACCCTGACTCTGTACTCAGAAATCACTTCTGGCAGGCTCAGGGGAAAATATGGAATGCCAGGGATCGAACCGGATTCTGTCTTGGGTCAGCCACTTGCAAGGCAAATGCCCTACTGCAGTGCTTTTGCTCCAGCCCCAAAGGATTTATATTTATAAAGTTTAAAATACACACAAATATCAACAAAAATATCAAAATGGGAGAGAAGGCTCATTATAGACAGCTGACTATCATATCTGCACAGTCAAAACATGGAGCCATCTAACTCATGAAAGAGAGACACAACTAGCAGAAAAATTTCATGAATATGACAGCTTCACAGCTAATGACACACGGGAGCCCCATATGAAGGCTAGCAAGGCAAGTCCCCTGCTCTGCTGAAGAGCTGGAAGCTGCACATACATATGCCAATGGCTCGGCTTCAACAACTTTCCACTAATATTCGCAGAGACTTTTAGCTACCCCGCAAAAACCAAGTACGCCATTTTTTAAGACGACATATCCAGGAACAGTTTGAAACAAAAACCAGGCTGTACCCAGCATGATCAGTAATTCCAGAAGTTCTAGCAACCATACTAAAAAACACCACTGTTGTATATGAGTTCACAGCCCAACTCCACAGATCCTCAAAATTCTGGACCTCGAGGCAGCTTACATGGCAGCATGATACTACCCAAAATTTAATACTGACTTCCCAGTCTGAATATACTAATTTAGAAGTGGAAGCTAAGCTCAATATAAACTCAACAAACACATCCAAAAACAGAATGTTCAACCAGTTTAGTCAACCTTCAGACAATAACATAATGATTTCATTCCAAAGTATGATATTTTTCACAAAATTTTAGTCAAGGAAAATATTTTGGATAATTTTATTACTGTTTATTTGTGCCAAGCAATATTAGGTAAATTATTCATACTTGTTAGCAGTGCACATCTTCCATCGTTAATGTCCCTATTTTGGTCCTGCCCTCCCTCTTGTCTGCCTCTGTGACAAACATTTTTCTTCCCCTATTTTTTCTATTTTACAAACTGTGATTTCCAATATTGCTACTGAAGGGGTATCAAGCATATCACTTCATCTCCTTTCAGCACTCAGTTGTTGTAGAAATTTAATTTTAAAAACTGAAGAGTAGATGAACAGACGCTTCTCAGAAAATGACAGGCAGATGGCCTATGGGCATATGAAAATGTTTAGTCCTATTTATTATCAGGAGTATCCAAATCAAGACTAAAATGACATATCACACCAATGAGAATGGCACAAATCAAAAATATTAAGAAAAAAATCTGTGATTACAGGGATGTGTTCAAATGGAAATCTTATCTACTGCTCATAGGAAAGCTTTCTGTTTCAACCCCTTCCTAAAACATAGAAAAAATCCTCAGCGTTAAGTTGTCAATTTACTCAGCAATTGCACTTTAGTCATCTACACTGGTATAAAAATTAATTCAACAGGACATGTGGGCTGGAGTGACATATTTGGTGTTAGCACTTGCTTTGCATGTACCCAACCTGAGTTTAATCCCTGGCATCCCATATTACTCCTGACCACAAACAAGAATATTTGCTTACTGCAGAACCAGGAGTAAATCCTAAGAATGAGCAAGTGTGTCTTCCCAAAAGCTAGTATACCATTTATAATGTCAAATCAATATAGGTCCAATGACAGATGAATAGTTATGATAATGTGGTATATATATATAATGAAATACTATGTATCTGCATGAAATGATGAAATAATGCAATTTGTTGCTAACTTGGTTGTGACTGGAAGATACCATGTGTGTGAAACCGTAAAATCTCAGCATGAGCATGTTTATGTTTTATATAGTATAACTGGATGAGAAAATGTAATATAGTGAAGTGAGATGCCTAGCTTGTCCTTGACCCCAAATTTTAGGAAGGACAGAAAATGGAAGAAGTCATAAGGGAAAGAAGATGAGACCGAGAAGCAAAATTTTAAAAGGAGTCAGGTATACTAATGAAGTATGCAGTAGAGTGATATCCAAAGAATAGATTCATTGAATACTAAAACATGAGATCTGAACTAAAATCATTGCTATTTGAAACTTGCATGTGAAGGCATGGGTGTTCTGGTGGTAGTAGGATTAGGAGTGGGGGATCTGTTAAGAGCATGGACGCTCTAGTGGTTAATTTGGTGTTGGAATATTTTATGGTTTATATTCAATTATCAATAAATGTGTAAGTTATTATTTTTAAACATTTTTAAATCCATAGCTGGCTTTCAAGATCCTATATGTGCTAATATCACTATTTGGGCCTATTATCCTTCGTTCTCCTGCTTTAAAATCTAGCAATTTTCTTTATCCTCTAGATCCCCACCCACCAGAGTGGGGATCAACCCTCTAATCCAGGTGTGATTAACATCTCAAACAAAGAGTTTAGGGGAACAGGAAGATGGGGGCAGGGTTACAATGCCATCATCAGATTACAACCTAGGATTGAGTATGAATATTGATTAGGGTAGGACAAGTAATCCAACATAACTTATCCCCCTAATTAACTTTATAGTAAGACAAAGTAATTCACATCCCATGATTATAAAATTAGGGCAGATGCCTAGAAAGAAAAAGCTATAGGTTGCAAAAGTTGGGCAAATACAAAGAACTTTTGGTCTAAAAACAGGATACCCCTACCCACGAAGCATCCTGACTTAAGACCATCTCAAGCTTCAGGTACACTAATTTGCCTAACACCATAAACTTTCTTCAAAGTTGGGAGAGACTACAATCTCCAGAAATATTCTAGATATTGAGAGGAGAGACAAGCCTGTGGCCAGTCAGTGAAGATCCAGGTTCTGTACTAGAAGATGGCTGATTCCTGGTACAGTTCAGTGAACTGAGTTTGGGGGTAAATGCCTGAATTCCAAGTCAAGTCAGCAAGTGGAATGCCCTCTGTAGCAAGAAATTATTGAGTCCAAATTTGTAATAAATAACTCCTTTTAGTTTCAAAGATTTTCCAATTTTAATGCATTCATGCAAAAGGAATGATGTCACGGGATACTATTATGGTCTCGGAAGAAGATAATAACCCAACAATTTTTATCCTAGTTCTATCAAAAACAAAAACTTCATGGCTACTATCTCTATTCTCTTCTAATAATTTGTTCTAGCAAATCTAAATAAAAAGAAGGAATCGGGGCCCGGGAGATAGCATGGAGGTAAGGCGTTTGCCTTTCATGCAAAAGGTCATCAGTT
>PVKC010038460.1:0-12741 GCA_004027635.1 Crocidura indochinensis
CTCCAGGGAACAAAGAGCAAACAATATTATTAACAGATAAATAGAATAAGATTTGTTAAAATCCAAAACCAAAACCAAAGAGCAGAGAAACTTGACCAGGGCTTAAGGGTCCAGGTGAGGAGAGGCACCTTCACTTTTCTAAGTTCAGGAATTAATGAGTCCAAAGACCTCAGCAAAATGATGTCTCCTGCATTCTGAGGAAAGACTGCTTTTTCCTTATTTATGTCCACACTCCTTTGCATTCAGGGCTCACATTCTCTTCTCTTCTCTTCCTCCTCCTCCTCCTTCTTCCTCTGCAATTCTCAGAGGTTGCTCCTGCACTCAGGAAATTCTTAGCAACGTAGGGGACTTTGTGGGATGCCAGCAATTGAACCCAGGTTGACTTCTGCCCATTGTAACTATCTCTCCAGCTTACAATTATTTCTTTTTCTGTGATTTTGGTTTAGGTTGCTCTAACTCAGGCCTTCAGCGTGCAAAGCATGTACTCGGTCCATTCAGTTATCTCTACAGCCCCTGATTATTAACTCTTGATGTCAAGGGCTGCAGTTCCTAATATTTGTCTTTCAGTGGTCTTGATCATTTCAAAACCTGTTAAGTGTATCATGGACAGCTTCAGCACAACAGACTCCACAGATTCCATAGTCCACTAAAAGGTGAATGAATGGCTGTTTTTTTTTTTTGTTTTTTTTTTTTGAGAAACAAAATAGGTCAGCCAGCAAGTAAGAAGCCTGGAATGGTGACACTTCAGAATCCCGGCATCCCATATGGTCCCCTGAGCTTGCCAGGGGTAATCCCTGAGCGCTGCTGGGTGTAACCCCCAAACCAAAAACCAAAACCAAACCAAAACAACAACAAATAAAGATAAACAGAGCCTTGACCATGCATTTTGTTGTTTATAAAGGGTTTCTGAACAGGTCAACCCAAAATGGACCATTTTGGCATGTGAATTATTTTGAGTGGACCTCAATCAAGGCCCATCCTAGAAGACACAAGAGAAATGTATTTATTCTCTCTCGACCAACTGGAAAATTCCTAGTACAGTGCTCACTCAGGAGAAATCCACACTCAGTTTGAATGCAAAGGTCATGAAGCCCAAGGGAGAGAGGTCGGATAAATTCAAGTTTGGCATTTCCCAGATTATTCTTGAGAGACGGAAGCTCATATCTTAAGGCCTAGCTGATAGGGCTGAATGTCACCACAGACAAGGAAACTGAAGTTGGTGGTGGTCCAAAAGCTATTCTCATCTTTATTTCTGTTCCTCATCTAAAATCTTTCCAGGAAATCCAAGTCTGACTAGTCCATAAATTGCAGGAAAAAATTCAGTGAGAAAATGCTGTCTTTATTGCTCAGAGGAGAATTTTGCTGAAGCCGACTCTAAAAAGTCATACCAAAAAAGTGAAGCGAAAACCTCCTAGACACTTCATCTTGTGAGCTCTGCACGACATTTTTATGAAGGACTAGGTCTTCCCAGTGAAGTCACTGGCAGGACAAATCATGTGAAATTGGATGACAGCCAATCTGTAAAGGTTCATTTGGGGGAATGGAAAGATAGTACAATGGCTAGGACACCACATATGGTCCCCCAAGACTTGCCAAGAATTATTCCTCAGCACAGAGCCAGGAGAAATAGGCCTGAACACAGCTGGGTTGAAGCCCAGCTCTGACCATCCCCCAAATAAATAAAGGCTCATTTGAACAAAGCACAACCAAACAATGTGGAAAACTAAGATTGAAAATCTTTTCTCTTGACTATAAGAAGTTCAGGGTCAAAGACTTTTGAATTGCCATAGTTTAAATTGTAAGCAAAATAGACTAAATATATTTTAAAATATTATTTTTATTAATTAATATTAAGAATTATAAATGCTGATATTTAGATGAGGGATCTGTTAAGAATTATTATTAAAAATAATTGAGGGGCCAAAGAGATAGCATGGAGGTAGGACATTTTCCTTGCAAGCAGAAGGATGGTGATTCGAATCCCAGCATCCCATATGGGCCCCTGGAGCCTGCCAGGAGCGAACCCCTAAGCGTTGCTGGATGTGACCCAAAAACCAAAAAAAAAAAAAATTGAGAGTGGGGCTTGGTCCATATATCGCAGTTGTCAGACCCACTTCTGGCTCTGTGAGACTCCTGGTGGGGCTCAGGGGACTGAGAGGGGCTGGAGATAAAACCTGTTGGCTAAATATAAGGCAAATGCTTCGACCTATATTCTCTGATTACAAGAAGATAATATCTTTTACAAATCTCTCCCCAGGAGGGCTGGGGACTCCAAAAAATCTAAGAGCACACGAATTGGCTTTGATTCCTAGCACATTTCACCAAACAAAATAATTCCTCCCCAAAATTAAAATAAAAACCAGCACTTCCCTTTTTTGTGTGCTGTTGTGCTGACTGAGGATACTCATACTTGATGTGGGTTTTCCAAATGGCAACTAGATTAGGCTCTATGTGGGGTGCCCAGGTTGGATCTCATGGTTTATGCCTGGACACCACTACTAAATGCAGTGAGGGGTAGTGAGGGCAGAAGACAAATTTTTCATCCTGTTTGGTAGCCACATTCAGTGGTTCTCTTCTGGCAAGACTCACCAGGCTTTGCTGGAGGCTGGGGATCCCACAGGATTGGCTGGGATCTGAACTAGACCAACTGTGAACAAAGAATGGGTAAGCCTCTACTGAATCCTTTCTTGATCTGGAGGCTTGCTCTTAGCCAGCATGGAGTTTGAGAGATCCCAGGTCGAAGGTCTTCTCCCTAGCTTGGAGGTGCTGGGAGCCTTGGCAGGCCCACAGCCGTCCTCTCTTCTTCCCATGGCCTCCAGGCCTCCCCTGGGTGCCAGCCCAGGCGGCAAAAAAATGGTGGGTCCTAAATTGGGGTGTGCTGAGAGTTGTATCTTTGTGACTAAGGCAGTTACTGGCAACTTTTTACCAGTCTCCATGTTCAAAACCGCGTGGGGGCTAGTGCCCCCCCCCACAGTATATTAATAGTATTCCCTATCCTTCAGGCATGTTCTGTATATGCAGAATGTCCATTTTGTATTCTGCCCTTTTGAACACCCCTACAAATCTCATTTTTACTCCTTAACTTTCTCACCCCAAGCATCATTACCTCACATTTACCATTTTTTAACTTCAGTACTACTACACAGTCCAAATCACAGACCAAAGTGGTGCACTGGATTTAACACCCCCCCCAACTATTTCAAAAGACATAAAATGGACATGTATGTCTTTAGAATATTTTATGTGTATTTACTTGACAGCTATAACTCTTACTAGATATTCTCTTATACAATGACGATTTTCCCCACTTTTTATCTGTTCTTCTCTCTTTATGGGGGGCACACCCATTTGATGCTCAGGGGTTATTCCTGGATAAGCACTCAGAAATCACCCCTGGGTTGGGGGAACCATATGGGACGCTGGGCTTGCAAGGCAGACACCTTACCTCTAGAGTCACCTCACCGGCCCCATCTGTTCTCTTTGTGAGCTGTTCAGTAAGGAATTCTGGTAAAAAGAGTCCCTCAGTTTAATGCTTATGTTTGAGCCAAGTCACGGGGATTGTTGAACTTGTTCTTGTGGCCCCCATATGTGCCAATAATGCCATGTGACATTGTTCCTTGCTTGCATAGGCACATTAAAGTGGGAAAATACTATACATACAAATAAGTTCTTATTTAATAGAGATAGGAACACACAAATCTTGTAGTGCAATGGAAACTTACACCCTGAACATTGACATAATGGCCTGGCACAGGCCTCAGAAGAATGGACATTCTCTATTCAACGCTCAACCAGGGAAGCCATCTACGAAACATCCAAGGTTGTCTATAACATCACCTGGAAGCAATCCTCTACCTGGGAAGACCCTACCGCTGCTCTGACATTGACCTACTCAAAAGAGACTTCCCTTAACACTGAGAAGACTTAACGACAGTGACCTGCTTACAGGACAGGGCTCTCTGCATTGCCCTTTAATTGTGAGGTGAAACTAGAGGACACTCCACATCATCCTGAGTTCAGTGTAAGATATGCAGATTCCAGGATCTTTAATACAGAAACCCGACACCAACAACAGCGACTGTGTGAAAAATAAAAGAGTATTGGCACTATAGACAATGACTTGGATTGGACAACCTAGTGTGCCTGGAGCCTAGAGATGGTCTTATGCCAGGAAACATCAGGGGTAGGGTCTCCTTGTATTTAGGCCAAGGTTTTTCCTTTCCATGTCCCCCATATTTTGGTGGGCCTATGCAAACAATAATGGCCACTTTAACACTGTTTTTACTGTGCTTTTTCTTTTTTACTGTATTTTGACTCTAATCCTTAAAAAAAACCCACTTAAACTTTTGAGGTTAACTTAAATTAATATACATGTGCATGGAACTGTAAAAAAATACTATGTATTCAATGTTTAAGGAGTTACATAAATTTTACAGCTTTATATTGCTTTGTGTAATGCAAATAAATGTTATAATGTACTACAGTCTGGGGACTGGAGGGACAAAGTGTGCACGGGTTCTGTTTTATTTTTCTTAATGCTCTTTGGCTGAAAGTTCAAAATTAAGGTATCAGCAAGGGGATTTCTTCTGAGAATTCTGTTGATGGGTGATTGTATTCCACTGTAACCTTACCTTGTCCTCTTTCTTTGCATCTTTGTTCTCATAATTAAAAATAAAAAATTAAAAAATAAATAAATGAAAGAGAAGTTCAGCAAACAAAAAGAAAAAGAATGGGTAAACATAGTGAAGTCTGTGGCACTGTCTCTGGGTCTCCAACTTTTCAATATTAAGAACCAACCTGCTATCTATGTGACAGGTGAGCAAATATTTGATTCTCAAATATCTGCTCCCCTTCACTAGCTCATTATCTTCTGCTCTGAAGCTTCAGGCACCCAGCACATGCCTTGCACAGGCACTTCAATTTGCCGGACTTATTCTTGAATTTTCTGCCTTGGAGCTCTTCAGTTCCCATATTTATGCAAAGAAATGTGCTTTTCTCCCAGGAATCTCTCTGGTATTGATTTAATTGGTAGATCAATACAAAGAGCCTTCAATGGGAGAGAGAAAACAGTTGGTCTAGAGCTTGCCTTGCATGTAGCTTACTTGGAATGTAATCACTGGGACTCCATATGTTCCCTTGTTCACCAAAAGTGATCCCTGAGTACAGTCAGAGATGAGCCTGAGAAGTATTGTGTTTGATGCCCAAACAAAAACTAACAAAGAGCCTTGAAAAGTAGAAGGAAACATTTGCTTTTTCTACATTGATTTTGTTGTTGTTGTTGTTAGGTTTTAGGAGATAAAATCACTGCACAGGAAAACTGACTGGCATCTTCTCTATCTTGAACACAAATTTAGGATATTTAATTGTAATTAACTCTTTAATAATAAGTTCAAGAATCTATATACAAATGGGTCATTTATATACAATTATTTGTCAATAAATACAGTTGGGTCTTGGTTCTTCCAGGTGGCACAGTCATGGATTCAGTCATCCTCTATCTTTGTGGGCTGAATCCAAGGATTTGGACCCTGGGAATTTATAGAGTTAACTGTAAGGGACTTGAGTACTTTTGGATTTTACCAACTGTGTAGGTACTGAAGTCATTCTGGCTCCAATCCGAAGGGACTATAGTTAAGCTTTGGGCAATTGAAAGTTATATGCAAGTCAGGGAGATGACTCAAAGGACTGGAGTTGGTGTTTCACATGGAAGAGACTGCATGGGCCCCAAACACTGCCAAGAGCAACCTTTGAGCACTAAGCACTTTTTTTTAGCACTTTTTGCATATGTTTCCACACTTGCCAAAAGTTATATGTGATATTTTTATGTTCTTTTTTGGGGGCCACACCTGGTGGTTCTCAGAATTTTTACTGATTCAGTGCTCAGGTATCAGATCATTCCTGACTGTGCTCATAGGACCACATGAGGTGCTGGGGATTGAACCCAGATTGGCAAATCTCCTATCCACTGTACTATCTCTCCAAACCCAGGATATGAGGGAAATGTTTACGTTTAATTGGGCCAGAGAAATAGTACAGTGGACTGAGCACTTGTCTTGCATGCATTCAACAAGAATTTGATCCATAGCATCCATAATGTTCTCCGACCTCCTCCAGGGGTGATCCCTGTGCACTATTGATTGTAAACCCCAAAACAATAACAAATATTATTATTATAGTTCAGATCACATAATTAAAATATTGTAAATATTTATGGTTTTATGTATATATTTGACATACCTCACCGCCACCAAAGTGGTGTGCCTTGTTAATTCTACTGCTCTCTTCACACTCTCCCTCATTCTTCCCCCTTACTTGCTAGTCCCAGTTTGTATACCCAGGTCAAAATTTTGCTACAATTTGATATTATCAGTTCTATATGGGGATTTTTTTTTACTGTGTTTGGATGGTGTCCTTAACCAGATACCAACCAGGAGTCAACTGTATGCCAACTTTTCAACTAATAATGTTCTGCCTTTCATGGTTAAACTGGGCCCATGCAGGACCCAGATAGTTTGGCAGTGGATGTTAGATGTGAATTGCCAATATGAAGATTCCATATTTATTTCTTTAAGGAATCTGAGTACTTTGGGAGAGGAAAGTCATTGTATTCCAAGGTTAGTTAGTAATAGTTTGTTCTGTGTCAGACTGAGGGAAGCACCTAGCTACATATTTCTAATCCTCCTTCACCCTCTCTTACTCCTCCTCTTTGGGCTCCTCACAGGCTCCCAGATCTCATTGATAAAGCCTCCAACTGGGGCCAATAATTACTTACTGCTTTATTTCTAGAGTGGCTTGATATTTTACAGTACAACAAGGCTGTTTCTGTTCATCTCCAGGGTACATAATTTTTTCACATATTAGAAAGGTGAGGGTCAGAGCGATAGCAAAGATGGTAGGGTGTGTCACGCAGCTGACTCAGGTTTGATTTCTGGCATCCCATATGGTCGCCCAAGCACCACCAGGTATAACTCCTGTGTGCAGAGCCAGGAGTAACCCTTGAGTATCACTGGGTGTGCCCCCAAAACAAACAAAATAAATAAACAAAAAGAGAAAGGTGATTTGGTAAATGATGTTCTCTTTTTATTTTGCTAAATGATGTTCTCTTTTTATTTTGCTCAAATTGATGTTAATTATTTTCTTCCTCCTTTTCTTTATTCCTTTTCTCTTCCTTTCTCCTCCCTCTCTCTTACTCTCCCTTTTTTCTCTGTCTCTTCCTTCCTTCTTTTATTTTTGCCTTTCCTACTCTTTTTCTCTTTCTTTCTTTCTCTGTTTTGGGGCCATACCTGGCTGAACTCAGGGTTTACTCCTGGCTCTGGGCCCAGGAATCATTGTAGGCAATGCTCAAGAGACCGTATGTGGTGCCAGGAATTGAACCAGAGCTGATGCATGCAAGGCAAATGCTTTAACCACTGTACTATATCTCTGGCCCTTTGATATTCTTATGTACAAATATTTGAAACATGCCCAGGGAAATTGTTAAAAAGACTGGAACACCTATTTTGAATGCAGAGGCCACAATTACAATCCCTAGAGCTGTACAATCTACTGAGCATCGTTGGGTATAGCTCTAGAACACCCCAGCCTTAGAGGGCGAACCTGAAGAATGAATCTTCTCAGGCTCTCACAGATAAGCCAAAAATTGCTGAGAATTCCTAGGAGGGGCTTCTAGGCCCTCTGAGTACTAATTAGGAGAACCCCTTCCCACTAAAGAACCTTGATAACTCAAGAAAAAACAGGGAAGGCAGTGTGTGTCATAGAGATAACTCAAAAGCCTAGAATACATTCAGGAACCCTGGATCTGATGTTTGGCATTTCTTGGAATCCCATGTACTGTCAGGTCTGCACCCAAATCTGAAAAAAATATAAAAACACCTCTCATAAGGCTTCTTTAGATGGATTCTTTGATTTATTTTGTTGTTGTTTTGGGGCCACACTTAGCAATGCTCAGTGTTGACTTTTGGATCTACATTTAGGGACCACTACTGGCAAGGGGTGAAGGGGAGTATATAGGATGCCAGGAACTGAATCTGAATTGACTACAGCCGAACCCTACCTCCTGTACTATTGCTCTAGCTCCTGGGTATACTCTTTGGAGCAAGAATTTTTTTCAGAGCTATTATTTCTACTGGCGTTAGCAATTAACACTAGTAGTAGGTAATCTTTCCTCACCGAGAGAGTTTATAGTCTTTATCATTAGTCAAATTGATGGGAATTCTGAGGGAAAATGGGTAGCATTCCTAGATAGAACAAGAGCTCGGCTCTCAGAGGCCCAGTTTCATGAGTTCCCGGCTCAAAAAGAATAGGCCCTGCTAATGAAGTCAGCATCTACTGTCTCATTGGACATTCCAGAGAGGACCTCAGTTAAGGATATGGACTCACTGATTTGAAAGATCTAGATAGCTAACAAAAGTGTTCAAAATTGAGTTAAAGCTGATTATCATTCTTAGATTAGTTAGCACTGGCAGATGAAGGGGGTGTGTCAGAGACTATTTTTCACTATCTTGCTCTGGTTTTTGTTTTTGAATTACACCCAGCAGTGCTTGGAGACTTCTCCAAACTCATACTCAAATGTTCCTGATGTTACTCAGATCAAATCCAGAGCCATACTGAATATGAAGCATGTGCTCATCCCTTGACTAACCTTCTGCTTTGTATTTTAAATATCTTAGATGAAAATAAGATTATGATGAAGTAATTTATGAAAATCTCTCATCTGAAGAACATCATAATAAATCTAAGGTGTTATTTCCTGTTTTTAACGAAGTCTCCCTGAAGATCTCCCTGCCATAAAAATGAATGCTATATCTAACTTTTTATCTGGTTTCAGGCACCACTTGTGCAATATACTCCTTTTTTGGTTTGTTTCTATTTTGGGGCCACCCCGATGTTACTCAGGGTTCACTCCTGGCTCTGCACTCAGGTATCACTCCTGGTGGGGCTCAGAGGACCATATAGGGTGCTGGAAATAGAAAACAGTTCAGCTGTATGCATGACAAATGTTTTACCCATTGTAACTATCTCACTGGTCCCTTGTTCAGTTTTTATTTTCTGGGCTATATTCAATAGTTCTCAGGGGCTATTCTTGGCTTATTGCTTAGGGGTCACTCCTGGCAGTGTTTGGGGGACCTTGTATTTAGGGGATTGGACCTAGATCTTCTGCATGCAAAGCATGTACTCTGGCCTATTGAGTCAACTCTCTGGCCCATATACTTCAATCCATTTTCATTCAGAACCTATTCACAAGGCGTTTAATTGTAGCCAACCTTTTGTGTTATTAATCTTATCCAAAACCATTGATTTATTTGGGTTTGGGATTACTGTCAGTGCTCAGGGACCACTGGTGGTTCTATGTTCAGGAGACATGCCCCTTGGAATCCAGATCAGTGTAATAGCTTCAGCCGCCTGTTAGGCAGATGCCTAAACCCCAGTCTCATCTCTTTCAACCCCCACAACAACTCATTTTTGGCTGTTATCATCTTGTTTGAATTTTACCTCCATGCAGCCTGTATTTTCAGGAAATGTGCCATATCATTCTACTATTTAATTGTCTCTTTTCTTTCTTCAGATGAAGGTCTGAAGCAGTTTCAAAGGCCAGATCATTTGTTCACTCAATAAACATTGTTGAGTAACATTAATCTCAAGGAGTGTCTTCTTTGAGAGAGGAAATAATTGCATAAATAATTATACATAGTACACAAACAATTTAAGGCAGGATGTGATACAACTAGCTGAGGCATTTCCAGGAGGATCCTTCTCACCTGGAAACAAAGGAAATGAACCCTAAGACTGAAAAGGCATGCTGATGCTAACGAGGGAGACCTGTAGGAACAAAGCTGGGGAGTTAGGAATGCAGAGAACACATTTAATAAGCAACTAGCATCTCAGTGTTTAGGCTGAGAAAAGAACATATGCAGAGTTCTGTTTGGAACAACAACAAGAAACATGTGGCCCAACAACCAATCATTCATTCAATCAATCAATCAATACAGTTTAAAAAATTAAAAAAAATATTTTAAGCAGTGGGATTCCTAAGCAGTGGAACCAAACCAAACTAACAAACAATAAGTATATAATTTTTTTCTACTTGGATTTAATAAATGATTTTTTTAATTGAGCAGTGTCCTCTCTAGCAAGTGGGAAAGGAAAAAATTGTTGTCAATACATAGCATTTTAGATGGAAGTAAGCACTGTGAAGAATAAAGCTAGAATGAAAAAAAGAATTGGTATATGGGGGCATATTAATTGTTTAAAAATAATTTTTAGGGCTTTTTGAGATCATACCAGATGGTACTAGTGACTTACTCCTGATTCTGTGCTAAAATACTCATGGTGGTGAGTGCTCAGGGGACAAAACCAGAGTGGGCTGCAAGCAAGACAAGCACCTTCACCCCTACACTATCTCCAATCTCTCAGGTTCTATGTAGGATAATGCGGGAAGGCCTTACTCAAGGGTCCTACTTACTTCAGTGGAAGCCTACAAGACTAGAAATCAAGGGAACTCAGGTAAGTAAGAATGTAACTAAGAAGAGGGTTCCTGAAGTAGAAATATGTAGGACAAGGTACTCAAGAAGGAATGTGTTTAAGCTAACAGCAGAAGTAGAAGGCCAGAAAAAGTCAGGCAAAGATTATTTCAAGCAGGGATTACTCGACTAGGGGGTGCCTGAGAACAAGGTCTGGTTGGCCACACACAAGGCAAAGACCCTATCTGCTGTAATATTGCTCCAGCCTCTTCCTCAAATCTTACAGTAAAAAATTTGTAGTAATTGGGGCCCGGAAGATAGCATGGAGGTAAGGCATTTGCCTTTCATGCAAAAGGTCATCGGTTCAAATCCCGGTGCCCCATATGGTCCCCCGTGCCTGCCAGGAGCAATTTCTGAGCATGGAGCCAGGAGTAACCCCTGAGCACTGCCGGGTGTGACCCAAAAACCAAAAACCAAAAAAAAAAAAAATTTGTAGTAATCTAGTTCTTCAATAAACATTCAGGTTTGTACTTGAAGTTAAGTTTTCATTTTAACAGTTGACTTTTAACCTTCAGTCATACCTTCAAAATCCCCTAAGAGCTTTGGAATCAAAATTAAATCCAACTCCTTACCATGGCCTAGGTAATCCTGCATGATTTGGTTTGGTTTGAATCTCCTGGACCTTCTGTGACTCATATTTTACTCAATCTCACACCAGTCTAAATTCCTTTCTGTTAATTTCTGTTTATTTGAAAATGAAATTTCTCCCTCTTGGGCCAGAACAATAATACAGCAGGTAGGGTACTTGCCTCATACTTGGCTTATCCAGATTTGATCTCCCACATCTCAAGCACTGCCAGGAGTGATCCTTGAGTACAAAGCTAGGAGGAATACCTGAGCATTGTCAGGTTTCCCTAAAAATAAAACAAGAAAATAAAGATTTTTCCTTTCTATGGAAGTTTTTGCTTTGTATTTTTTTTCTCAAACTTTTTTGGGGGGTGTGGAGGTAGGGGACTACAACTGGCAAAGATCAGGGCTTACTCTGTAGCTTAGGTAGGAATTAGACACTATCCTAAGTGCTTGCCCAGGATCATATTCCTTTAGTTGTGATGTTCGCAGGCATGAGGCTTACCTAAGGTCACACTCCTTTTTTCGGTGGGAGGGATGCTTAATCCACATCCAGCTAAACTCTAGGGATATTTCTGGCTCTGTGCTCTGGGGGACATATGCACTGTTGGGTATCAATCAAGGGTCAATCATGGGCAAGGTTTAACTGCTGTATTAGTCATGCATCAGTCAAACTAATTATCTACTTATTGAGTTATCTGGATTAAATAGTCAGTTCCATGAGAGCAGAAACTTTGTCTTGTTTACCATCATATTCTCACTACACAGACCTATTCTTGTCATAGAACTAGAGCTCAAACAATGTAAGGTCACATCCCACGAGGATACTGTCTGACTTGATGAGATCCCTGAAGGGCAAGCCTCAGGCCAGATGTTATTCTATATTCAAATTCTGCTAAGAAATGAGAGCCTTGAATTAGTTATCATCCATAGTCACAGAAGTGGGAGGGGCCAAAGATTCTGGGTGACTCTAGCTTTGGAGTCAGATACCCGATAACTACCCACACCACCCAGAGGACACAAGGAAATGTTTCCTCTTACCTTAGGTGAGGTGAGAGGAGCCTTAGAGGAAACACTAGGAGAACTTGATATGTCTTCTGGAGCCCAGGAGAATATTCAGACAGGGATCTGATACTTTCCAGAGAGAGCCAAAGGTGAAGTAGTGAGAAGTAGAAAGAAATGGAAACATCTGGTCTGTGGAGACATGAGGCTTTCCTAGAAGTACAATTCCTTATGTTCAATGCCAAAAAGCAAATGAATTCATGTGTGATAGAAGGATGGGTAGCTAGCTAGCTAGGAGTAACCACATATTAAGTGGAGGAAAATGTGGTCACAGATTGGGGAGAGAGAATTTTGTCTCAGGGATGTAGATATGGCTCAGTGGGAGAGCACTTGGTTCATTAACATTCAGGAGAACTAGGTTTGATTTCTGGCACTGCACTCTAAAAAAAGGGTGGGGGGAAGCAGGAAAAAAAGGGAAAGAGAACTTTATCTGAAAACCATTAAAAAGGGTGAAGCTGGAGCAATAGCAATAGTGGGTCGGGAGTTTGAGGCCCAACATCCCAGGCATCATGAGCCTGCCAGGAGTAATAGAGCTAGGAGTAATCCCTGAACACCACCATGTGTGAGCCAAAAATTAAAAAAAAATAAAAAG
>PVKC010038461.1:0-12771 GCA_004027635.1 Crocidura indochinensis
ATATATTGTTGAAGGTACTACAAAATAGAAATCTCTGGAGTGCAGACATTAAGAAAATAACCTTCATACTGAAAATATATACTTAAAAATACAAAAACAAAAAAGCCTCTATACAAATGTATGACAGCATACAAATCTTTTAAGAGATGGTAGGTATCAAGGCACGAGCCTGCTGCAAGTCTCTTAGAAACAGACACACGCAGGTCTGCTAAGTTGAAAATAAGTCTTAAAAGAAAAACCCAAACTAGTGAAACCTTCATGTGTATAAAAGATTTCAGTATGAGACAGAATAGCATGCTTCACTTTCAGCCTTCGTCTGGGTGCTAATCCCACATGTGTTTTCTTTTTAAATAGTAGAGGGGTTCCTTCAGGGGGAGCCCGGGACTCGGGCTCTGCTCTTGTGGGCAGGCTCAGTATGTCTGATAGACCCCGTGGATGGGCACCTGAATAGCAGCAGCAGGGAAAGCCTGAGGTATGTAGCCGGGTAGCCGCTGTAGTGGCAGCCGCAGCATTTTCTTCTGTAGTGTGGCAATCGTGGCTGTGGCAGGAGCAGTAAAGGGAACCTAACTGGCTCCATAGATCCCGGCAGTGGGAATTCTCTAAACATTTGGAGCCACTGTGTACACTGGAGTATTGGGCCACCCTGGAATGGTGGTGGCGTGGACACTGCAGGGATGATGGCAGCGACAGCTGTTGCACTGGCAGGGTCTGGCTGCAGAGCAATAGGGTTACTCATGTGTTCCATGGTGTGGATTTTGCCATCTACAAGCATCTTAGGAGCTGGTGCAGCCTGGAACATGGAATACTGGGCCCTGATGGCAGGGATGGCCACAAACTGCTGAATTTGATTTGCTGTCTCTTGATAGGATATTGGACAAAACTGTACATGAAAATTCAGGTGCTTTCTTGGGATTCTCAAATCACTTTCTGGAGTTCCCTTTGATGAAAATTCACACCTGGTTGGTGAGCCTGGGAATGCAGGTGTCGGTTGGGTGAGCTGATGCCAAGTGTTCTCTCCAACACCTCGTGGGACTTCATGGGACCTGGGCTCCCTGGTTCTGTGATCAGAGATCACTCCTGACATTGCCTGGGGATCTTATTCAGTGCCTTCAGAGCCGAGCCACGCCACTCCATGAGCCAAGGCTGGAACATCATGCGTGTGGAGCCCTGACCTTGGCCTTGGCCTTTGCTAGGGCCTTCGCAGTGGGGTCTGTGGTCTGGACTCCTCCCGCCTTCAGCAACACTGGCTCATGCTAATGCGCTGTGATCTAAAGTTACAGCTGGGTTTCAGCTTGCCAAGTTCTTCCTCCCTCCCTCCCTTTACCTGGTCCTGATCTCTAGAGAGTTGGCTCTCAATTCCCCATTCCAGCCCAATGCCCCCCAAGAAACCCCCTTCCATCTGCGTCCCCTGGCTTTGATTCTTGACATCCCATATAGTCCCCCAAGCCTGTCAGGTATGACTTCTGGGTGCAGAGCTAGGAGTAACCCCTGAGCACCGAGAGGTGTGACCCAAAAACTGAGAACAACAACAACAATAAAAAAGAACTGATAAGCATAGTGTTACTAGATACCCAAGTGAGACATTAAAGAGATTGCTGGGCTTAGCCTCAGTGGTCCTGGAGCACCACCAGGCTAGACATCAAACTCATGGGAATGGCAGGACCTCATAGCCATGTAAAAAAATCACCAGGAGTGACCCCATGACACAAGACCACTATCTTAGCCCATTTTATTGATTAATGTACCATGTATTTTTTTTTTTTTTGGTTTTTGGGCCACACCCATTTGATGCTCGGGGCTTACTCCTGGCTAAGCACTCAGAAATCACCCCTGACTTGGGGGGACCATATGGGACACCAGGGGATTGAACCACGGTCCTTCCTTGGCTAGCGTTTGCAAGGCAGATGCCTTACCTCTAGCGCCACCTTGCTGGCCCCTACCATGTATTAATTGATTAGTTCATCTACTCATTCATTCAGTTACTTATTCATTTACCAATTATTCATTGATGGGATTTCAAGAATGAAGTCACTTCATAACACATGCAAAGCTCTATCCCGGGAGATAGCATGGAGGTAAGGCGTTTGCCTTTCATGCAAAAGGTAATCAGTTCAAATACCGGTGCCCCATATGGCCCCCTGTGCCTACCAGGAGCAATTTCTGAGCATGGAGCCAGGAGTAACCCCTGAGCACTTCCGGGTGTGACCCAAAAACCACACACACACACAAAAAAGCTCTATCCCGAGCCACATCCTGGCCAGTGGCTCTGATTTAAATAAAAATCAAAGTTGGTGTGAATTTCAATAAGCTCAAAAACAAGATATGTTTCTGATAACAGCAAGACCCTGTCAGATAACTTCATAGATGCAAAGAATGGTCTGGTATTTAGGAACATTGATGAATACCCTAACTCTACTTAAATCATGATTTTTTTCTGGAGAAATTATCTTGCTGTACATAGTATTATATATATTATATATTATATATAATATATTATATTATATTATATTATATATAATATATATATTATATATATAAGTACAATATTATATATAATATATATAAGTACTTATATATATATATATATATATATATATATATATATATATATATAAGCCTATCAACTTCACTGAGTATGGCCCACTTTCTACATCGAAAGTAACTTGGGGTTTTTGTTAAGTGGGCTCTGATAACATATATATCAGGAATGATAGCATAGCCTAACCAGTTAAAGATTAAAAATGACTGAGAAATGCTAGGAACTAAAATTAATTCCATGATGTGTAGATACGTTCATACATTTAACAGAAGCATAATCATCCTTTAACATTGACTGTTCATTTGATCATCTTTCCTTGCAACAAAGAGTAAATGTGTGAACATCATGCAACAAAATATTGCAACGTACCTTGAAGTTCATGGCAGAAAGAGAAGCCCTCTTGAAGCATTGCTAGGATGGCCCTAGTAGCTCCCTGGCACTGCAGGGCAAGAGCAGCACTGCACTGCAACTTCAGGCCATTCATTCATCCTGTCTGACTGGCCATCAAGCACTTCGAGTGGCCCCTGGGCCTTTTGAGCACTGCTTTCAATGCCCACATCCTCCCAAATCAAAATATTTAATGGACTTCACGATCATCTGTATTATTTTAAAATAGATTCACACAATGTAACCAGCTAACAACTAATAAATATTGGTTTAAATAATAGATCACAAAGCTTTTAGTGATTGTTTTGGATCAGTGTTTTTCACAGCATGTGTTACTATTCCCAGTAGGTTTCTTGAATACATCAAAGCAGTGGTCGTAGCCTTAGATAAAATTGGGAGACATTTCTGCTTGTTTAAAGCCTCATTTCTTAAACTGTTGGTCATGACCAGATATAAATTAATGTGACGAATATTGCAGAACTTGGCAATAGAAAAAAATTTCAAGGAGAAGAGATAATTCAAGGGCTGGAAATATATCCTTTGCATGCAGCAAAGTCCCAGCATCATATGGTTCCCCAAGCATCACCATGAACAACCCCCAAGCACTGAATTGAGAGTAACCATAGTATCACCAGGTATGATGAAGAAGGTTGAGGAGGAAGTAAAGGAGAGTATAATAATAATAATAACAACAACAACAATAATAATAATAATGATAAAAGTTTTTGAAGTTTTTATGAATGGAAAATGAACCAAAGCAATTTAAAAGGAACCACAGAATAAATCCAAGATGTTCCTGGCAGCATTCTCCATGTTGTCTTTCCTGGGTTAAAGTGATCACAAAGAAAAAAGTTTAAGAAACCCTGGTTTATAAAAGATAGATTTTCAGGATGGTGAGTGCTGTTTTGTTTTCTGAAAGAAAAAAAGTAAGTTACATAGATTTAGAAAAACTCTGTGGACAAGTATGTTTAATCAAATTTAGCAGTTGAGTCCATCACTTAAGTGTACAAATACAAACTTTATATATGCTATAAAGATATAGCTTCTCTTAGGCCATCACTTAAAATGAAACACATGTAAGAATTGAGGAAATTTGTCTGTGTATTTCTTCATGGAATATTCTAACTCCATTAAATGCCAAAGACTAGATTTTGGTGGTATAAATTTACTCTGATGAACACTTTCACATTTCCCCCAAATTTTATGGATATGCAGAATAGTGTACAATTTTAAATAGTTGACTAAATTATTCATTAGTATTGTATTAATTATTATTAGTATATCACACCATTTCAATTTTTATTTTTTACTCACTTATCAGGAGTACGAAGATCAAGGTACGTTTCCTGAATGTCAATCTCAATATCTGAAGGGTTTGTGTTTGGAAGTTTAATTTTTACCTGGAAATGAAAATGAGAAGAAAATGCTATTGTCTTATGGACTTCTTATACACAAATAATGTTAGAGAAGAAATGGAGATTAAAAAAGCAACACTACTCACATTAGTGCCACACAAATTCAAATATCTTGGAGTCAACCTACTTAAAAAGGCGAAGGACTGCCTCAAGAAATAAAAGAGGACATAAGGAAATGCATACACATATCCTGTTCATGGACTGGGAGGACTAACATTATTAAAAGGGCAACTGTCCCCAAAGCATGGTATACATTTAATGCAATCCCCCTAGGGATACCAATGAATTTTTCAAAGAAGTAGATCAAACGTTACTGAAATTCATTTGGAACAATAAACAGCCACAAATATTTAGAGCAATCTTTAGGAAAAGATGGGAGGCATCACCTTTTCCAACTTTAAATTGTACTATAAAGCAATACTCATTAAAACAGCATGGTATCCGAACAAAGACAGACCCTTGGATCAATGAAATATACTTCAGTATTATGAGAATCTTCCCAAGACATATAATCAATGAATCTTTGATACAAGGTCAAGAAATGCAAAATGGAGCAAGGAAAGTCTCTTCAAGAAGTGGTATTGGGGGGCCGGGCGGTGGCACTGGAGGTAAGGTGCCTGTCTTGCCTGTGCTAACCTAGGATGGACCACAGTTCGATCCCCTGTTTCCCCATATGGTCCCCCGTGCCTGCCAGGAGCGACTTCTGAGCGAATAGCCAGGAGTAACCCCTGAGCGTCACTGGGTGGCCCAAAAACCAAAAAAAATAAAATAAAAATAAAAATAAGTGGTATTGGGACAATTGCTCAGATGCATGCAAAAAAAAGCAATCTCAGACCTCCATCTAATACCATGCACAAAGGTAAGATCCAAATGAATTAAAGGCCTGGATATCAAGCCTGAAAACAAAAGGTATATAGAAGAACATGGAGGTAAACACTCCATGGTATTGAGACTAAAGACATCTTCAAGGAGGAACAATTACTGTCCAAACAAGTGGAAGCAGAGATAAACAAATGGAACTGTATTAAACTGAGATGCTTCTGTACCTCAAAGGAAATAGTGCCTAGGACACAAAGGTCATCACAGAATGGGAAAAATTATTCACCAATACCCATCAGATAAGGGGCTAATATCTCACATAGACAAGGTACTAATAGAATTTAATGAGAAAAATATCTGACCCCATCAAAAAGTGGGGAGAAGAAATGAACACTTTATCAAAGAAGAACTACAAACGAACAAAAGACACATTAAAATGCTTTATATTACTAACCATCAGGGAGATAGAAATCGAAACAACAACGAGGTAGCATCTTACACCACAGACACTAGCACATATCACAAAGAAAAAGAACAATCAGTGTTTGCGGGGCTGTGGGGAGAAAGGAATTCTCATTCGTTGTTGGTGGGAATGCCCTCTAGTCCAGCCTTTATGGAGATTCCTCAGAAAACTGGAAATGGAGCTCCCACATGATCCAGCTATACCACTCCTAGGAATATGCCCTAGGAACTCAAAAACACAATACAAAATGCCTTCTTGCATACTATATTCATTGCAGTACTATTTACAGTAGAGAGAATCTGGAAACAACCCAGATGCCTGACAGACAACAGATGAGTGGCTAAATAAACTGTGGTACATATATACAATGGAATACTATGCAGCCTTAAGGAAAAAGAAGCCAGGACATTTTCCTATAGATGGTTGGACATGGAAAATATTATGCTAAGTGTAATAAGTCCGAGGAAGAGAGATAGACAAATATTCTCACTCACCTGTGGGATTTAATAGAGATCAAAGACAGTATGTTTATAATACTCAAAGACAATACAGATGAGGGCTGGAAGGACCAGCCAAGATATGAAGCTTACCACAAAGAGTGGTGAGTACAGTTAGATAAATAACTACACTAAAGACTATCATGACAATAGTAGTGAGTGAGAGAAGTAGTATGCCTGTTTTGAATACAGTCAGGGGTGGAGGAGAAGGGACTTGGGGGGCATTGGAGGTGGGAAGGCTACATTGGTGAAGTAGGGTATTCTTTTTTTTTATAACTGAAACTCAAGTATAAACATGTTTTTAATCATGGTGCTTTAGTAAAGATTAAAAAAAAAAAGAAAATGCTATTGTCTAGAAGAAAGGTTCTTTTGAATAGTGAAAGAATATGTGGGAAATGTGGCTCTTTCTCATTACAAGCCGAAGGTGATAGGCTCACCATTTTCATTAACAATGAAGAAACGGAATTAAAGAGTCATTTTTGAGTGCTCCGAGCACAAACATGTAGTTTGAATAAAAGCTATCTGACTTCATAATGACTTTGTTTTAGGCGTCAGAAGAATGGGCATTGTTTATTCACCCTTGAACCATGGATACCATCTAAAGAAACAACCACTGTTGTCTATAATATCACCAGGAAGCAAACCTCTATTGACCAGTGAAGACCCTACTGTTGCCCTGATATCGACGTACTTCCAAAAATAGTTTTTCAAACACACAGGCGACTTAGCAACAGCAATTACCTGCTTTCAGGGCAATGCCCTCTGAGGGTGAGGCGAAACTAGAGAATGCTTCACATCGTCCTGACTTGGATGTAGGCCATGCACAGAAACCAGGATCTCTAACTACAGAAACCTGACACCAACCATGGCGATTGTGTGGAAAAATTTTACTCAGACTACAGAGAATGACCTAGGGGTAAGATAACCGAGTATGCCTGGAGCCCAGAGTTGGTCTGATGCCAGAATAAGGTCTTATTGTATTTAGGTCAAGGTTTTTCCTTTCTATTTCCCCCATATTTTGCTGGGCATATGCAAACAACAATTGTCACTCTCATACTGTTTTTACTGTATATTTTAAACTCTTACCCTTAAAAAAAGAGCTTACTAAACTTTCTGCTGTTGCTTTAATGAGCTCATTGATGATACATACAAATACTCCTCATGAATGAATGAATAAGTAAAATAATGAGAAAAATCAAACTGAAAACTTCCACTTGTTTTAACTTGCATAGATTGTGTCATTTACACACAATATTGCAATGTATTACAGAACATAAAGTTAGTAAAGTAGGTACATTCAAGCACCAAAAACCACAGTACTGTAGAGTGTACAAGATGGAAAAAGGATATTTAAAATAAAATAAAATAACGGTGAAGAGATGGTTGTGAGTGCGAGCAGTCGCTAAACAGGTAGGCCGTTGAGTGGGGAGTATCTGTACAATAATTTTCACAAATATACTTGCTACTGAACTTTTTCTTCTTTCCTTTCTTTTCCATTTCTTTTTATTTTCTTTCTATTTTCTGTATTTTTTAAAAATAACTTTGTTTTTGGTCATCTTGAAACAAATGTATTATGATCATTATGTCAACTATGTAATGCATTTTCTTTAAATAAATTTAATTAAAAATAAAATAAATAAAAAGGGCTATATTGGGGCTGGAGAGACAGCAAGTAGGGCATTTTCCTTGCATGCAGAAGAACAGAATCTGTTCGAATCTGGGCGTCCCATATGGTCCCCTGAACATTTGTGAAGGGGTGTGTTCTTTATATGACTGAAACCCAACCACAATCATGTTTGTAATCAAGGTGTTTAAATAATGATATTAATTTTAAAAAGATGGGCTGGTCGGATAGTATGGAGGTAAGGCGTTTGCCTTTCATGCAGAAGGCCATTGGTTCAAATCCCAGCATCCCATAGGGTCCTCCGAGCCTGCCAGGAGCAACTTCTGAGCGTAGAGCCAGGAGTAAGCCCTGAGCACTGTTGGGTGTGACCCAAAAAACAAAACATAAATAAATAAAAATAAAATAAATAAAGAGTAATTCCAGAATATCAATTGTTGTGGCTAGAAAAGAAAAGAAATGTACTATTTCAGGAAAGTTGTTAATATAATGAAAGAGAAGCAACAATATGACCCCTACAGAAAAATATAACTACCATTTTTCCGGCATATAAGACGACTTTTTTAACCCAGGAAAAACTTCTTAAACTCGGGGGTTATCTTATACGCCAGTATACAGCATGTTAAAACTTACTCCAGCTTCAGGGATGAGTGATCTGCCCCCCTCTTACTGCCACATCTCATCGAGCTGCGAGGCGTCATTCCTCTGCTTGTCCTGATTCATCTTTCAGGGCACACAGAGGACTGAGTTACTGAGCACCACATCTCATACAGCTGATGGTATGCGGATTTCTGGTGCTCAGTCCTCTGTTCAGCTTTCAGGGGACACAGAAGAGGCATTCTTTCTCCCTCTAGCTGTCCTATTTATCACTACATACACCCCAGCCAGCTGCCTTGGAGGAGCCCCCTCTCCCTGCTCTCAATGTAGATCACAATTAAAAAAAATCACAGTCACTAACTACAAATGACAAATGTAAAATGGTTGTTGGCACTCCAAAGTCTAACTTTGTTAAACATATACTGTTAAACTTTGAGGGTTGTACTTTTTTTTCCTTACTTTTTTAAATCTCCATTTGGTGTGCGTTAAAAGAGAAGCAGTCTTATACGGCAAATATAGCCCAAACCCTATATATTTAACAGGAAAAGTAGGGGGTCATCTTATATGCCAGAAAATATTGTACTTAAAAATGTACCAGCACAATTACTACACAAAACAGCAATTTCGCTCTTGTGTGTATAAAATTTATATACATACACCTAAGAACATTAAAATGCATATTCATACAAAAACATTATGTTCACAACACCATTATTCACAAGAGCTGAAAGTTGCAAATAAACAAAATGTGTATTATCTTATGCATAAACAAAATTTGGTACTAATTATACCACACTGTTATTTCATATTCATCAAATATTCTGTCACAAAAATGAACATAGTAGTCTTACATGAATGAACCTTGAAAACAATAAGTTAAAGAAGCCACACATGAAAAGTAATATCAGAAGAGTGTATGTATAGAAAATATCCAGAATAGAAAAGTCTATAGGAAATCAAAGTAGATGCTGTGGAGAAGAAAAGAGAAGGGAGTGAAGGATTAGCAAATATGGATTAGTTTGGGTTGATAGGGTAAAAGGGGCTTACTGAAATTAAGTAATCATAATGACTATACAAGATTGTCTTTAAGTTTTATACTATATGTATTTTTCCATAATACAAATTCCAATTCTACTAGTTTATTTTATCATGTTTTTGATAAAATTTAATTCTGTCTTACTCTCGCTAAAGTGATATGGCATATGACCTCCATAAACAGAAAAATATCACAAGGTTAAGGTAAATGATAAAGTCATCTTTAAAACAAGCGACAAGATTTCAAATATAGGACTGGAGATTTCAGAACTGGAAGAATGGCAAACATTAAAATAATAACTTATAATGGAAACACATCTGATACATAATGAAAATGAGTAGAATTCTTTGAATGAAGTTTAAAATAGGAAATGGTATTTTGAAGCATACTGTGAACCAATCCTGTGCTATGAATAATATTTTATTTTATTAACATGCATAAAGCAAATATTTGGATTATGACTGAATTCTTGTCTAAATATATCCTACGATTACTATTTTCACCTCCTAATTCATATTTTGAAATTTTAAATTTTCATGAATGGAGATAAACAGCATTTCTTCAAAGAGGAAATAATAGGGGCTCTACCTCAAGGTAACAGCATTTTGTTGGGCAAAGAAAACTATATTTTCACTGTAATAACATTGAGATTTGAGGAAGGAGTTGTGATGTTTTTTAGTTACAAAGTGACTCATGTTACTTGGACAAAGAAACAAAAAAATTTGTTATTTTAGCCTGAAATGTTTAGCTTTTTCAATGTAAAAGTTGATTTACCCAGGGTTAAAATGATATTTGAGGAAGGAAAAAATATGGCATATAAAATTTAGATAAAATTGTTGTATAGATTTTCACGTGGCTATTAAAGTCATTTGCAGCATTGTTCAGAAACAATGTACTAATTTGTCCTCTCAGGAAAATTAAATTTGTAAAGTCTCAGTGGAGGGATAAAGGGATCATTTAAACTGACGGATGCACTTTAATATCGCATAACTTAAAAGGCTAAATACTAAAAAAAAAGACTCAACAGAAAAACTTCTTGAAACATGAATCAGACTTATTTGGAAATAATTCTGATTAATACTGGGAATATATACTTTGTTATTCACTTGCAATTGATGTACCAAAGACCTAACTTCTCCCTTAATGCTTCCAAAAGCAATTGTTTCACAAGAACATTCGATCAGAAAAATAAGCAATGCAGAGTAATTTGTGAAGAAGTGAAGTCTCCTACAAATAGCATGCGACTGTCTTCTTGAATGTACCAAAGTAAAAGCCTCAGCAACCTGAAGCCAAGATCTTGACTATGAAACCAGGACTACTTAACTAAGCCACTTCTTTTTCTAACCAATAAGAAATGTGTCAAAAGTGTTCATTACAGTTTGAGCCATAAATTTGGAGCAGGTATAGTTTATATAGTTTAGGTAACACTAAAGAATAAGCAATAAATTACAGACCAGAATTTTAATCTAAGTTTGAAATACTAATTTGAATCCTGTGTAAATAGAGGAACATCAATTTGATTAGTCAATGACATACTGTATTTACTAATGTTGTAGAAATTAGGTCTTTGGTAAAATCAAAGTTCTTTAAAGCAGTAAGGGAGAAGAAATCCCTTAAAGGAATTTTTTTGTTCTTCTTTTTTTGTTCTTTTTTGTTCCTTAAAGGAAAGAAGAAAAGAATCAAACCAGCTCTCCCATTTGAAACAATAAAGTAAGAAAATTACATATTCACATTACTGAATGAGAGAAACTTTCAACCAAGAGTCCACTACCAGCAAACCTCTCATTTAAATGAAAGGGAGAAATAAAAACATTTTCAAACAAACAAGCAAACAAAAAACTTGCAATATTCATGGTAACCAAATGACTCAAAACAAACTACTCAAAGATCAATTATATAAACAAAATACCCTTTTGTAACAATAGCAGCACAACAGACCTTTCTGTCAATAGTTTCTTTAAATATCAAATGTTTTAACTCTCCCATCAAATGACACAGAATAATGGGTTAGATCAGGAAATAAAACCCAGCCATTTGCTACCTGCATGAATCACCTTTAAAATTTCAGGACTGACACAGGCTCAAAGTAAAAGGATGAAAAATAATTATACAAGCTACTGGAAAACAAAAACAAAGGATGGAATGCCATATTTATTTCAAACCAAGTGATAATCAACAATTCAACATCATGAATGTACTTACAGACAAGAATGGATACTACTTATTTATCAGGGAAACCCTAGACCAAGAAATACTAACTCTGATCAACATATTTGCACCAAACACGGAGTCTGAAAAGTATGTAAGGCCTTTGCTCACAAACCTAGAGAAACATGGACAGAAACATGATATTAGTGGGAGATATCAACATGTCACTGGACAAATGCACTAGGTCTTTTTTTCTAGACCAGCGGTCCTCAAACTTTTAAAACAGGGCCCATTTTGCTGTCCCTCAGACCATTGGAGGACCAGACTATAGTAAAAGCAAAAATTACACTGCACACTGCATACATCTTATTTTGATGTGAAGAAACACAACGTGAACAAATACAATATGTGGCCCCCGAGCCATAGTTTGAGGACCATTGTTCTAGACAACAGCATTTTCTCTTTTTAATCTTTACCATGATTAAAAACATGTCTGTAGTTGGATTTCAGTTACAAAAAAAGAACACCCTACTTCACAAGTGCAAACGTTGATGCAAAAATCCTTAACGAAAAGCTAAGCAAACCAAATACAATATCACAAAGATGATCTAACATGATGGAGTGGATTTCAAGCCAGGGGTGCAAAGATTGTTCAATATAAGCAAATCAATCAACATCATACATCATAGCACTACAAAAAGGATAAAAATCATATAATAATATCAATTGATGCATAGAAATCATTTGACAACAAACCAACACCCATTCAAGATTAAAGCTCTCAGCACAATAGGTCTGGAAAGACCCTTTCACATGATAGCAACAGCTATCTATAAAAAGCCCGTGGCCAACATCATTCTTTACAGTGGAAACTGAAAACATTTCCACTAAGGTCAGATACTAGGCAATGATGTCCTCTCTTATTCAGCATATTATTAGATGTCCTAGCAATAGCAAAAAGATGAAAAAAAATCAAAGGAATACAAATTGAAAAAGAGGAAATAAAATGGTCTCTTGTGTGGGGAGGTTGAACCCCTTGCTGGAGGTCCTGGAGTTTAAAAATATTCTCCATTGGGAAATGTTTCCAATATGAAACATCTTTCCTTAGTTCTCCTTGTTGAAGAGACCCCAACGACAAATCCCCCCACAAACAAACAAAACAGTCTAGTCCGTGAATCCAGGGGACAAAGGTTCAGCAAATAAGCCTTTTTTGACACACTCTCTAGCTCTCCAACCTCACCATCCATCT
>PVKC010038462.1:0-12738 GCA_004027635.1 Crocidura indochinensis
ATAGCCTAGGACGAACCTCAGTTTGATCCCCTGGCGTCCCATATGGTCTCCCAAGCCAGGAGCGATTTCTGAGTGCATAGCCAGGAGTAACCCCTGAGCATCACCAGGTGTGGCCCAAAACAAAACAAAAAAATGCCTTAACTAGACAGAAAATGACATAATTTAGAGGAAATACATTTTATATGTGGGAAAACTGAGACCCCCGAGAATTATTTTGTTTGTTTTTAGGGCCACACCTGGCTGTACTCATGGCTTACTTCTAGCTGTGTGCTCAGAAATTACTGCTGACAGGCAATGGAGACCCTATGGAATGCCAGGGATCAAACCTAAGGTCGCTGTGAGCAAGTCAAACACCCTCCCCGTGATCCTCAATCTACGGCCCGCGGGCCACATATTGTATTTGTTCCCATTTTGTTTCTTCACATCAAAATAAGATGTATGCAGTGTGCATAGGAATTTGTTCATAATTTTTGTTTTTACTATAGTCTGACCCTCCAATGGTCTGAGGGACAGTGAACTGGGCCCCTGTTTAAAGAGTTCGAGGACCCCTGCTCTAGCCCCTGAGACCTAGAGAATTTTAAAAGACTCACATGCCAGACTTGCCAAGGATTTCAGGCTCATCAGTAAGTTTTTTATTTTATTTTTGAAGGATCAGGTCTCCAGGATAATGTTACTAATTTCTGGGGTTCTCCTAGCCTTGAATAAAATATGTACAAGCACCCCCACTTTCTTTCCCCATCACTGTAAGAATAGTGGGAAGGAGCTGGAGAGAGACAGCACTGTGGGAAGGGTGCTTGCCTTGCACACAGCTGACTCAGATTCCAGCATCCTATAGGTACCCTTAGCACCACCATGAGAAATTCCTGAGCACGGAGCCAGGAGTAACCCTTGAGCATCACTGGATGTGGCCCCCAAACAAAACAACAACATAAAGAATAGCAGTGAATGTTGAGAATCATTTTATATAAATCCAAAATGCACACCCCAAAATGACCTCTCTCTCCCAACACTGCTTCATTTCTTGCAAGAAGCAGAAAATCCTGCTGGCGTGAGCAGGCTTTGCTGAAGAAGTGTCAGAGTTGGGGTCTGGGATGGGGTTGTGCAGTTATCAAGAGCTTAGTCACGATGGTAAGTCCCATGGCTACTAGTGCCAGCTGACTGTCTCCATTCAAAGCAGCCCATCAGCCTCAACATCTGATAATTGGAGCCAGGGAGACAATCAGCTGTGATGGGACCATGCTCAAATGGGAACCCTGCTTCTCCCACATGAGGCTCAGAGGGGATCTGCTGGTATTCACCCGGAAGCCTCATTGCAGCAAGTTACACCCAATTGGCTCTATAACAAATGGCCCAAATTCCATCCAGAGCCAATTCCAACCTTTTCGGTAATTTCCTGGAGCTTAAGTGTCCCCTGAGATTGTGCAATTTCTTCTCCTTTCTAACGACATTTGCAAACACTTGTTTCCCAGTCTCAGACCACTTCAACATGGATATGAAGTGTGGAGTTTTTGAAAGCTCTGTGGATGCTTTCTGAGGCCCCGAGTCCTTCGTCTGTCACCTCCTGGCTCAAATCCCAGAAAAACAACACAACTAAACATCGCATAGTCTTTGAACTTAGCTACAAATCCCTGCTCTGTCTGGTCTTATGCTGCTGTGTGACCCAGAGCTGGGCACTTGCCCTCATTGAGCTCTGTCATCCTTCTCTGTGAGTATGGAGTGGCACACCGCTATCAGGACTGGGTCCAGGCACCTGAAAAGTGTGTAAATGTGGGAGCCAGATGTTCTCTATCTAGTTCTGCTGCCTAGGAACTGTGGTTATGGGTCAAGAACCAGCCATCACAGTTGGACAATTGGAGCTCCTGGCTTTTAATTGAGGCTTAATCCATCTTGAGTTCATATGTTTTTGCCTTAAATACTTAATTGGGTTTCATACCTGAATCTTTTCAGCCCTGATCCTCACAGTTGGAGGATAGGGAGAGCATGAAAACAATTCAATTCCTGCCACAGTGCAATTAGATTCTCCTCCCCATGTGGGGAACAGAACTCAAAGCTACTGAAATGCTAGCCTGTCTCTGGAAAGGAAGGTCCAAGAATGGGATCCTAGATTGGGGTTGGGGTCTGAGAGTCAACAGGAGAGCAAGTCTGGCAGGGTTCTGCCTCTGCCAGACCCTGTGGAGACAGAGGGTCCAGGTGAGCCTTTTGAGGAGGGAGACAAAGAGGCATGAGGAGCTGGACAGGGAGGGCAGGAAGGACATTTGTCTTGACATTGATCCAGGTTCAATCCCCAGTATCCTATGAGGTCACTTCCAGCAGTGATTCCTGAGTGCAGAGCCAGGAGTATGTCCCGAGGATTGCTGGTATAGCCTCTCCCCCAAATAAAAACAACATAAAGGGACATGGGGTCTGTTATGCTGGCAGGCTCAGGGGCAAGGATTGGTGGCATGGATGGACTCTGGGAACATTGGTGGAGGTTGAGGAACATCAGGGACGTTGACACTGGTGGTCGGATAGGACCTAATACATTGTATGCCTGAAAACCCAACTATGAAGAACTTTGTAAATCAGAATGGTTGCAATAAAATATTTAAAATGTACAAAGGGACCTGAAGTCACCTCTTCTTTGGACAAGAACTTGGGACTCACAAAAATGTTCCCCATTAAAAACAATCCCTCTGGGGCTGGGAAGGTGGCGCTAGAGGTAAGGTGTCTGCCTTGCAAGCACTAGCGTAGGACGGACCTTGGTTCGATCCCCTGGTGTCCCATATGGTCCCCCCAAGCCAGGAGCGATTTCTGAGCGCATAGCCAAGAGTAACCCCTGAGCGTCAAATGGGTGTGGCCCAAACCAAAACCAAAACAAACAACAACAATAACAACAAAAAACAATTCCTCTGATCCCAGAAAGTTTCTTCCCAGAATTCTCTGTGCTCAGCCCAGAAAAATACACTTTCCCTTAAGAAGTTTTGTCCCCTCTTCTCCTCAACAACCCTCAGCCTCTTCTCAGCCTTCACACCCACTTTTCCCATCTTCAGAGTCTGCCTGGCCTCAGGGTCAGCGTGAAACTGTCAAACTTCAAGCCTTCTCACTGCTCCAGGCCCTTTATTCAACCTCACTAGAAAGTTAGTCGTGTTTGGCAATTTGATCACAAATGGCCATTGTCTGACCTCTAGGAAAGAGCCAGAATCTCCAGGGCAAGAGAGGAAAAGCAAAACACTCCAGAATGCTTGGAAAGGGAACATCTGGATGAATGGGACATGTGTCTCCAACCTTTTTGTGTGTGTGTGTTTGGACCACACCCGGTGTTACTCCTGGCTATGTGCTCAGAAATTGCTCCTGCCTTGGGGGACCATATGGGACGCTGTGGGATCAAACCACAGTCTGTCCTGGATAGTGCATGCTAGGCAGAGCCTTACTGCTGTGCCACTGCTCCAGCCCCTCCAACTCTCTTTTGAACCCACGTACACGCTGGGAAAGGGATGGAACCTGGCAGGACTGGCTACACCCATCTCAGAATCTTTGGGTATTTTATTTTTTCTCAGTTTTTAATCAACAAATTCCACCTTCTCTTTACAGTAATATGTTCTCAGTTAATATCAAGATAATTCAGTTACCTCAGGTTAAAAAATTGTCCAAACCAGATCATTGTCACTTGTAGGGTGCGGGTATTTTCATCCTATTCAGGATATGCTTGTCTCTCATTGTATGGAAGCAATGATTGGATTGGTGCTTAGACCACCTTTCCTTTTATAGGCTTGTTACTTGTTAGATGAAAGTAACTTTGGATTGAAGCACCTTTTGGATTGGTGCCTTACAACACCTGTTCTTCTCCCCTGGGTATAGTCTTTGGGTTCCCAATAAATCCACTGGGGTTTCAGGGAGAGGCTGGTTCATGGTTTTGGTTTTCCACTACTGAACTTTTTGCTTGTTGATCTTGGGGCTAGTGAGCTGAAGACTTGCAGTGGAAGACCCTGAACTTGTTTTGTCTCTAAAACTGTGTGAATTATTTCCTGTGTCAGTGTTTGCTTGCAGACCTATGTCTGCCTATCCCCCTGAATTGGGTTATGAGGCTTCCACTTCAACCACTCAGAAGAATATTCAACACTCAAGGTCTTCAAACAGCTTGGGGGAAGTGTGAACAGGGCTAAAGTAATCAACTTAAACGTCCACCTATGCATTCATTCATCCAAACATCTATGCTGTTTTATATTCTATTCAAGGTAAGTTTGCCACTCATTGGTTGGAAGCATCATTTAGACTGGTCCCTTATCCTACATCCTACAGGAGGAGTCTACTGGGTGTTGTCTTTGGGTTCCCAATAAAGACTATGTGTTTCAGGGAAAAACAGCTTTCACTTTTCCATGACTAAACTTTCTGCGTGCTGATCTTAGGAGTTTCAGAAGGCTTACAGTGGATGTTCCTGAACCTGTTTTACCTCCATAACTTTGTTTGAATTATTTCTTGTGTTGGTATTTGCTTCCAGACCCACACCTCCCCAGTCCCCTGGATTTGGGGCATTGAGGTTTCCACTACACCTGGTGTCCGGAGCAGGGAATCCACCTACACTTGCTGAGATGTTCCCTGGGGTAGTCTTGTGGCTACTTAAGTAGATGTTTCCACCACGGATTTTTAAGTTAGCTTCTATTTGGTTCAAAGTTATGACAATAACTTGTTTAGGCTGAAGGATCCTGGCCTCTTCTCACTTATATTGATACCTTCTTTATTCCAACAGTTCAGATAAAACATACTGATGCAGGAATGGGGTAAAAAAAATACTGATGTAGTAATTTATACATTAATTACTCTAGTAGTGGTTCTCTTTGTTATTATAGTTTGTTTGTATCAGAAATGTGAAAAAATTCCAACCGAACTTTCTGCATGCTTTTAACTGTTTCTGAAGCACTCCCTACTATTTCTAAAAAGTCTTTAATGCTGGAAAACAAAAGAATATTTCCAGTAATTAGATGTGGACAAGCCAAAAGCCTTGCCCTGAGGCTACTAATTTACCATTTATCCACAATCAGAGGAGACACCAGCTACTTCATCAACTGATATTGACTTACTAAATGAAACAAATGCTGAAAATTAGATAGTGACAACCCAATCAGATGCTGAATCAGAAAGTGGACCTGTAAGATTACCTCTCGCCCCCCTCCACCACAGCTCCATAGAGAAAGAGGGACAAACTCCCCTCTCTTTTAAAAGTGTGGAATGGATCCCGCCCCACCCCCACCACAGCTATTAATTCTCAGAGAAATTGGCACTAACACAGAATTGGAAATAACTACTTCCCATTAGGGAAAATAATCAAACTTCAACCTATGTGGGCTTAAATATGAAATATCTAAGTTGATTTAAGCATGCAAGGAGCATAATCAACTCTCTCCATTTTACATTGAATTCCTTTGTACCTGGAGTGACAGTGGGTTTTAGACCCATCAGGACTTTAATGCTTCTTTTTTTAACTTTCAAATAGGGACTCCTGACCTTTTCATAGTACCATGGAACCTGGATTACTTTGTTTGACTTCGTATTTCTGCATTTTTCTATAAAATTAAGAAGAAAGGTAAAAAGAAAGAATGGGAACCAGGGGCCAGTGGTCTCAGGAGCATTAGTATAGGAATAAAAGACAGAACTAAATATCTAAGCCAAAGTCAACAACAAGAACCCTAAACTTTAACAATCTAAAGGCCAGAGAGATAGCACGGAGGTAAGGTGTTTGCCTTTCATGCAGGAGGTCATCATATGGTCCCCTGAGCCTACCAGGAGCTATTTCTGTGCACAGAGCCAGGAGTAACCCCTGAGCACTGCCGGGTGTGACCCAAAAACCAAAAACAAAACAAAAAAACACTTTAACAATCTAAACTTAAATGGGCATGTTATACTGACAGGCAAGGGAACAAAGGGTGATGGTATAGGATGCACTCTAGGTTCATTGACGGAGGGAGGTCGACTCTGGTTATGGGAATGGCCCTGATTCACTATATATCTGAAATTCAACTTTGAAGGACTTTGTAGATCACAGTGTTTTCAATAAAATAAAATAATTAAAATAAATACTAAGTAAATACTCAGGCTAAGATCTGCCTGAATCTTCCCATATTGAAAATGTGGATTTATGAAGGAGCTAAAAACAAGATTAATAGCCTCGATCACTCTGGAAGGATGGTTTCAGGAGTCCCATTGTCTTATGAGCTGCTTATAGGAGAAGGGAGTTCTCAGAAATAAATAAGTAGACAAAAATTATCCCATAACGATTTGCAACTCATCAGAGAAATTACATTGAAGGCTTGGGAAAATGTTGATTCTGATGCCAAATTTTTTGGGGGGGGTCATAACTGGAAGCACTCAGGGATTACTCCTGGCTCTATGTTCAGAAATCGCTCCTGGTAGGCTCTGGGGACTGTATGGGATGCCAGGAATTGAACCCAGATCTATCCTGGGTTGGCTGCTTACAAGGCAAATGCCCTACCACCGATGCCAAATTTAAGGGTAGTTATACAAAGATTTTTCAGGAAGTTCCAGAGCCATATGCAGAATTTCTGGGGAAACTGACACACTATCTGGAGGCAGATTAAAGACACGGTAGCACAACAGGTCTTGATAAAAACGTTAGCCTTTGACAATGTCAATGGAAATTGTCAGGCTAAATTGCATCCCATTAGGGAGAGAGAAGATGTCATGGGATTTCTACATGCTTGTAGAAATGTTGAAACTTACTGGTTTCCCCCTAACTCCCCCCACCCCCACCATCTTTCTCCCCAATACTGCCCCTTATCAACTTAAGCTACTGTTGTGTATGTAAACATTTCCATGGGATTATTATGTTACTGATCCTACCCTGATCGGTGATTGTGCCCTACCCTAGGATGTGACCTGGCATTCTGCTCCCATCCTAGGGTGATACCTGATTATGATGTATAAAAGCAAGGGTCTGTGGAAGGCAGGGTTTTTTTTTCTGGGGGTGATTCTGGGGCTTTTGGTTTCAGCCTTATCCACAGAATAAAGCTAACATCTTCAGAAGCCTGACTGCCTGTTAGCTTTATACCCGCCGTATTCACCTCAGAACCGCTGGCTGAACAGGGTGGCAGACGCGTGGTCTGAGCTGTAGGAGAAAGAGCTCATCCTCCATCCTCCATCAGTCAATACTATCAAGGGCTGACTTGCAGCAAGCTATTTAGCTGTGAACTTTGGGAAACCAGAATGGATATAATTACCTTGTTAAAAGACACAGTGGACCCCACCCAAGGAGATCACCTGGACCTTGCCCAGGTGTGGTAAAATATACCATTGGGCTACAGATTGCTTTTTATCTTCTTATTGTATCTCCAGCAACTGGGGAAGGGGTCCAAAGCCTGCCTCAGGAGTTCAGGTCAGATTATTTAACTGTGGCTAAATGGGACATTAAATGAGACTGCAGGATGCAATCCCTTCTGCTCTCACTCACAGACCAGCCCTTCGAGGTCAAAACTTAATAATCTTGTCTCAGGAAACTGGGCCAGGGTCAATCCCAACCCCCACAAAATCAGGGAATGTTTATTTGTCAACAATTCAGCTGCCCAGACCAGTCCAAGAGAACTTTACAACATAAGCTCATTTAAACTTGACATTTCAAATATTACAATGCCTGTATAATAATCCAAGTTTGACTAATTACTTTTACCAGAACCATTACAAGGAGGACATTAACATGTCAAATCCGTTGGGACATAAAGGCAAAGTGGCAGAAGAATTTGGTAAAATTATGAAAGTCTTGTAGAGAGGAAAACACGGGTATATCAACCCAAAAGACTTTAAGCATTTATCATTGGAAGGCTAGATAGATGATCAGTTTGCAGGGCACAATCAACCAGATCCACATGTTCTATTCCTGATGGAGAATCTTCAAGACTTGAACAAATATAATGGTCAGAAAATACATATAAGGAAGATAGTGATCATTTATTTTTGACTCAGAAGTCACCAAACAAGCTTGGCAGAGTAAGCAGTTTAACTAGTTTATTAAGTAAGCAGTTTAATGAGTCTATTATTGTTACACTTTTCCAAGACCAGTTCATATCCACAGTTCAATGCCTCATCTGCCACTAAGAATCTTGGACATTTGAGATATTTATTCATTTCTCCTTGCCTTTGACATCTATAGATAAGTGCATGTTGCAAGAGTGCCTTATTTTTAAAAGAGGAACTGAAAGACAATAATAGGGTTTATTCCAGCCACTGCAACACACATAAGAATTCTTTAAAAAGAACAGAAATTGGGAATTACCACCTGTGCTCATTATACATTTGAAAAGCTTTTCTATAATGGTAAGCAGATGAAAAAAACAAACAAACCACAGACCTAGGTGGACTTTCCTTTAGAAAACCTTGACTTGTCACAGTACACTATGAAGTCTAAGACAACTCAGAAGAATATAGCTTGTTCTTTGTTTCAAGCCATTATGGTGAAATGAAAAAGAGTCATTGCACAGCCTAATGTAAAAATGCGGCAAGACAGGCCTGGAGAGATAGCACAGCGGCGTTTGCCTTGCAAACAGCCGATCCAGGACTAAAGGTGATTGGCTAGAATCCTGGTGTCCCACATGGTCCCCCGTGCCTGCCAGGAGCTATTTCTGAGCAGATAAGCCAGGAGTAACCCCTGAGCACAGCCGGTGTGGCCCAAAAACCAAAAAAAAAAAGAAAAATGAGGCAAGGCAATATTGGTTTAAATTTGATGAACAAGAAGTTTCAGAAATCTCCAACTCATTAGTGAAATCTTCAGCAATTTAAATTTTTTTTTATACTACAAAGAGACCTGTAGCAATGGATACAGTTGCTTAGATCAAGCAGGTGTTCAACTAACTGCTCTTTATAGATGTCTATAATAATGTTCTAATGTTTTTACCCACAAGAACAGGTGTGGAGTGTGTTTGGAAGCCATGGATTCTCATTAGAGTGCTCACTATTAGAATGTTTTAGTGTCTCACACGAACTGTATAGAAAGAGGAGGTACAGTAAACGCACCCTATACACACCTCAACCCAGACCCTTGCCTGGTCTGTATTGGAAATTGGGGACAAAAAAAAAAAAAAAGAATGTTTTAGTGTCTCAATTTCAATTCTATTTTGTTTATAATAACCTTTTTTGTTTTTTTTGGGGGGCACACCCATTTGATGCTCAGGGGTTACTCCTGGTTAAGTGCTCAGAAATTGGGGGGAACATATGGGATGCCAGGGGACCGAACCTCGGTCCTTCCTTGGCTAGCGCTTGCAAGGCAGATGCCTTACTTCTAGCGTCACCTCACTGGCCCCAAACCTTTTAATATTTTTATTCACAGTGATCCTTGGAGATAATAGGTTGGATGCCCTAGTTTCACATTACAGTGATATATTCCATTGGATTCATAATACTGTGCTCATTATGATGTCTTAACAAATATTTTAAATTATTCGTTTTCCATTTCATTATGCCTGCTTATATGATTTAATGTTTCTCAGCACAGATATCCCTAGATAAGTCACCTGCATGCCATAGACTCTTGTTACAGTGTTCAGTACTGCATATGTTTATATAATTTATTTTTAATTCAAGCTAGCTTTTTACTATATTATAATGCCTTTTATCTCAGCTTTCCCTCAGAAAAGGAGCCTGATGCTCAAGAACTGTAATACAATACTCACTGGTGTAGACTCTTTTTTATAGTGCTCATTACCATATTACTTAGTATTCTAGACTTGAAATTATGATTGTTTTAAAAATGTTCTATACACATTCTGAACTATGAAGCCTTGTACAGCAAAGTTCTCTTTTTTCAACAATGATTTTTTCCCCAGTAAATGGAAAATTTTCCCATTTGACATGCCAGCTTCATATTTTTTTGTTTGTTTTCTTTTGGGTCATACCCAGCAGTGCTCAAGGGCTACTCCTGGCTCTATGCTCAGAAATCGTCCCTGGCAGGCTTGGGGGACCATATGGGATGCTGGCATTCAAACCACCATCCTTCTGCATGCAAGGCAAACAAATGCCTTACCTCCATGCCATCTCTCCAGCCCCAGCTTCATTTTTTTTTGTTTTTGGGCCACACCTGGCTGTCAGCTCAGAAATAGCTCCTAGCAGGCACAGGGGACCATATGGGACACCAGGATTCGAACCAACCAACTTTAGTCCTGGGTCGGCTGCTTGCAAGGCAAACGCCACTGTGCTATCTCTCTGGGCCCTATATTTTTTTTAAGTACTCTGACCCATTCCACCTGAGTTAGTTATTCAACAGCAACTTATGGGTCTGTCTTTACTGTTTGTCTATGTGTGTGTGTCCCCATCTCTATGTCTGTTTAATTTCTGTCTATGTTGTATATAGTTGCACTTGGGGACCTACAGGTGCATAAATGGAATACAGGTGATAGATTTAGTAGGCACCGAACTTCTTGCATTTCCTATTCTCCTGCCCTCCCTTTTTCCTTGTACTCCCTATAATAAAGGGTCTTGCAAAGGGCCACCATTGCCATCTGAGAGAGGTGTGGTCCCAGCATGCTAGTATCTCAAATAAACTATGTTGCTTTTGCATTGTTTTTTGTTTTTGATTCACACTCGGTGGTGCTCAGGGGTTAATCCTGGCTCTGTGCTCAGAAATCACCCCTGACAGACTCTGGGGACCATATGAGATCCTGGAATTCGAACCACAGTTTGTCTTGTGTCGGTTGCGTGCAAGGCAAATGCCTTACCGCTATGCTATCGCTCTGGCCCTGCTTTTGCATTGTTGACCGTCTTCTCTGGTCTTTTGTGGGTCAGATTTTGAGTCCAGAGCTAAAAATAGTAGATAGTATCCCTTGAGTTTTGTGTCTTTGATAGAACTAGGTTATAGGAATTGTTTGGTTTGATATTATTTCCCCCATAGGCACAAAGAGTATCCCATGGCACTGCTCTTTTGCATAGATGAAAGAAAATCTCCCAGGGTCAGAGAGATAAGCACAGCCATAGAGCATTTGTCTTGCGTGTGGCTGACCTGGAAGGGATCCAGTTCATTTCTCAGCATCCCATATGGTCCCCCAGCCTGCCAGGGGGCAATTTCTGAGTGCAGAGATGGAAGTTTGGTCCCTGAGTGCCGCTGCATGTGGCCCAGAAACCAATCGATAAAGTTTTTATGGGGCCCGGGAGATAGCATGGAGGTAAGGTGTTTGCCTTTCATGCAAAAGGTCATCGGTTCGAATCCCGGTGCCCCATATGGTCCCCTGTGACTGCCAGGAGAAATTTCTGAGCATGGAGCCAGGAGTAACCCCTGAGCACTGCCGGGTGTGACCCAAAAACCAAAATAAATAAATAAATAAATAAATAAATATTTTTAAAAAAGAAAAAATCTGTCACCCCCCTTTTATCTTTTATATAGAGGCATCCACCTTTTTCTTAGAACCTTGGGACATGAATTACTTCGTTTTAGCTCATATTTCTGCATTTTTTCTATAAAGTTAAAAAGGGGGAGATGTTGGTTTCCATCCTATTCAGGATAAGCTTGCCACTCATTGGTTGGAAGCACCTCTTCATTGAAACATCTTTTGGATTGGTCCTTTACCCTACCTGATCTCCTCCCCTGGGTGTGGTATTTGGGCTCCCAATAAAGACCTTGGGTCTTAGGGGGAAACGGCTTGCAGTTTCAATTTTCCATAGCTGAACTTTCTGTTGCTAGTCTTAGTGATAGGAGCAGAAGGCTTACAGTGGAAGTTCCTAAACCTGTTTTATCCCCCTAACTGTGTGTGGATTATTTCCTGTGATTTGTTTCCAGATCTGCGTCTCCCTAATCCCCTGGGTTTGGGGCATGAGGCTTCTGCTACAAATCTGCTCAGCCATCCATCTATCCATCCATCTACCCACACCACAATACTTTCATTTATCCATTCATCCATCTATTCACCACTCACCCATCCACCAACACACATTCATCCACTCATCCATCCATGTCACCACCTAACCACCTATCCATCTACCCACCCACCCATCCTTTCATTCATCCATCTACCTACCTACCTACCTATTCTTTCATCTGTCCATCTATTTACCACCTATTCATCTACTCACCCACTCTCCCATCCAATCATTTACCTATGTATGTATCTTTCTGTCATTCAACCATCTACTCACCCACCCATTCTTTTATCTGTCCTATTCATCTATCTGTCCATCCATCCATACACTCATCTGTCCAATGCCAGTGCTTATTGTCTGGCCATTCCACCAGCCCTTATATCAAGAGTGCAACAAACAGAATTCTTGCTCTATCTTCCTTCTGTGTGAGACCTTGACCTGTGCCCACCCCATTATACCTCCTAGGACACCCTGCTCAGTGGTCTGTCTACTCTTGCCAAGATGAGGAGCCCAGCACATCTTCCCCCATTTGTTAGCCCTGACAGACAGTCCTGTCTGTCCTTCCTGTTTGCCAAAAAAATAAGAGCCAAATGTCTGCAAGTGCACTGCATGACAAACACTCTTTCAGGGTAGCAAATGCTTTTGTTTTCTCCAGCAGAGAAGCAAGTCACTGCATCTAGCTCTTCACTCCATTCTGCTCTGATGGGGTGTGTTCATTGGAATTTGAAGGAGCTCCCTCCAGGACACCTTCTCCCTTCTGAGGAAAATCCTTATCCTGGATTCTCCCACAGCTTCACAGAGGCAGAAACATCTGGAGTGAACAACTTTAAAGAGGTGTAAAAGCAACTCATGAGATTTTCCCTATGACCCTACCAGGTCTTTGCTCCCGAGGGTGTGAGCACTCTCATA
>PVKC010038463.1:0-12682 GCA_004027635.1 Crocidura indochinensis
CTTAGGGGGGCACACACCAGCCTAATTTTCTTCCAGGAAACATCTACCAGAAGGCCCGCTTAGAGGTCTATAATTCATGGATCCTTTGCGTGGATGGCTGGAGATATTTTCTGTTTTATCCACCACGTGGATGACCCTGCTCTCTCTATAACCAGGCCTCAGTGTTTCTTTCTAAACAAAGAAAATGCAGTTCCCCAGAAGTGCCAAAAATCCCCTGCTGAGCTCTCTTTTGTGATCTCCCCCTCTCCTCACACTACCTTGAAGGTATCTGGTTTCTCCCTACCTGCAGTAACGTCACTTCATATGCTAATTCTAGCTCTGATCTCATTGGTTCAATCCCCTTTCTTTTCTCCCTGGCTATGCCCCAAGAATCTGGCTATTTAAGGACCACTCAGGTAATAAAGCTCTCTCTCTGGACCCTTCCTCACCACCGGTCACACCATGTAATTCTGTGTGGTCTCATTTATTTTTTTATTTTCATTTCATATTTCATAATTCATATTTCATATTCGTCCATTCGTGCATCTGCTTGATTCCCAATGGATATATAAAATCCATTTAGATTTTGCTTAGGGACTTTTATCAAAATTATGATATTACAGTCCGTAGCACCTCTGCACACTTCTTAAATTCTTAAGAGTTGAATCAAAGAAAAATGTACTATTATGATAGGCTGGGATTCATATTCGTGGCAGGAGTGATAGCATAGCGGTAGAGTGTTTGCCTTACATACTGCCGACCTAGACAGACCTAGTTTAGAACTCCAGTGCCCCATATGGTCCCCCATGGCTTCGAGAAGTGATTTCTAAGTGCAGAGCCAAGAGTAACCCCGAGTGCTTCTGGTTGTGACCCAAAAAACTTAAATGTTCTTTTCTGCTTGGTGTGCTTTATGCTTTACATGGCATGATTGACTGGCAGTAATTCAACTTTCATAGCTAAGCAAAAGAGTTGACTGACTTTAGAAAAAGTTTAGGGCAAGTTTTGTGATAAGTTGCTAGAACTTGCTATATAGCAATGCTTATTTTATAGTACCCATTTTAATTGGTGCACTGACTTCCACTTTTAAAAATACTCTTGGGTGTTCTGAACAGTACCTTCAGATTATATACCAACCTTGCTTATTGGACTGATATTCATTTGTGGGGAGATAGGCTCTGACTAGAGGATTTGGATAGTTCAGAATTGTTTCTGCATGTTAGCTTCCATTTCACCAACCTTCAATGCAGTGAACCACAGTTCTGACCTAAACTCAGTCCATGTATTACTTGAGAGCTTGCTGAATCACATATAAATAGTAAAGTTATGTTTGGTTAAGAGACTTGATTTTTTTAATCTAATACCTTTAGATGGTGCGCTTGATCTGAGAAAAGAGGGAAGCAGATTACTGAGGAAAATAAAAAGAATATTATGTTATTCCTTTTCTGTGGTGGGTGGGAGCCATATCCAGCAGTGCCAGAGTTCTATGCCCAGGCAACCATTGTTGTAGAAATTGTAGAAATTACCAGGAATTTTTCCAGTATTCCTCAAATTATAAACTAGCCTTAAAAAACTTCCAAGCATGTTTTCTCATATGGATATATAAAACATGATTAAAAGTTAGGGTTATGGTCAAAGCACCTACATGCAAGGCAGATACTTTACTTTTAGTACTATCTGTTCGGAAATATGCAATTCTTGTCTAGTTTTCAGTTCATTTGAGATCAACTCAGTTCTAGGAGAAGGATTAAGTGCCAGGTTGAGTGCCAGAGAGGTAGTGCAGTGGGTAGAGTGCTTGCCTTGTATTTATCAGACCCAGATTTGTTCCCTAGCATCCCTTCTGATCCCCCAAGCCCACCATAGAGGGTCAGAGAGATAGAATAACAGGTGAGAGAGCACATAACTTACATGTAGCCAACCTGGTTTGATTCCTGGCATCTTATAAAGTTCAGCAAGTCACCAGTCCCTGAGCTCAGCGAGGAGTAGGTTTTGAACACTACTGGGTATGGCACAAAGCAACAACAAAAATGCCAGATCGAAAATAAATGCTGGAAAACTTGGAATAAAGAGTTCTGAAATTACCAAGAATAATTAGAGAAAGTTGAATAGAGACAGAAGTGCCTGGGCATGGTTTTTTTAAGGATGATAAGGAAGGAATTACATGCAGAGGTGGTGATAGGGCTGGGGAGTTGGAAGAGAAGTATAAGCACCTTTGTAAATTAAAAGTGTAAGTTGGTTTCTGATGTAAAAAAAAGAGAATCAGTAATGTGTCCATTTCCAAAAGAAAATGTCTTTTTGAATTTTCTTGTAATCTGAATACCCCCAGACAATATATATATATATATATATATATATATATATAATTTACAAACATGGTTTCTTCTGAACTGGGTGTCTTTGCATACCCCAATGTTGTTATTCTTTGGCAGAGGAAAAAGCAAGTTGAATGTGAATCTGCCAAATTTCTCTGGCCTCAGCATTTGGAAAATACCAGGATTTCAACAGTTTGTTCTGAAACTCAAGGCTTGTATGTAGATGCTGTTCAGTTGATGAGTTTGTTTTTGAGGATGTCTACATTGAGACTGCTTCTTGTGCTCCTTCACATTATTAAATGATAGCTGAAAAGGTCAGATTTGTGGGTGAACTTTCGTGTGTTGCGTGCGTGTGTGAGATTTTGCGTGTGTAGTTTGTGTGCCTTTTCCAAGTCTAGAGTTTCTTGTTAAAATTGTTTGTGAATTTCAATTTAAGTTGAAGTTAGAAAGGTTTTGATGTTATTTGCCAAGCATTTCCCTTGAATTTCAAGGTTGATAAGATTTTCCTTTCAGTAATTATTTAGGAATGCTTTCTTTTGGGCTTGTTTTTGACTTCCATTTATTTACATCAAAGTTTTCTTGGCAAAATGTTCTTTGAGGTTAAAAAAAAAGTTGCTTTTTTGCAAAAGGAATAATTTCTTCTGTGTTTTGTGTTACTTAACTGTGTCAGTGGGAAAATTTGGTTTTAATAAAAATTTCCTCTTCCTTTGGCAAATGTTGATGTTTTTAAAATCTTCCTAAAGGAAAAAGCAGCTCTGGGTGGTTTTGTTTTTTTTGTTAGTTCTCTGGAGCCCCTTCCCTTCCTGCAGCATGGACCTTCCCCGCTATTGTTTTTGGAGCCTTTGAACTCAATCTCACCAGGACTGGCAATAGTGGGTGAAAATGAACCAAGCCCAGATTATTTCGGGGTGGATACAAAGGAATTTGCTACACTGGGACCTCTGCTATCTCTATGAGTGGTCTAGTATTCAGAGAGAAAATTTTATTTTATACGTGTTGACTTGAACTTTCTGTTTTGTTTCCAAGTGCACAAGTAATTGCTACATGCATTGCCACTATTTTTTGTTTGTATTAGAATGAACTAGACTCTAAGGAACTTAAATTTGATTACCAACTATTGATCTTACTGGGTTTAAGTGTCAGAAAAATCTTTAAAGACCAGTTTAGACCTATGACCTCAGTGTACTGTCTATGGTGTTTTCCCACCCCTCCCTTTCTTGCATCTGTTGTAAAAGGGCTTTAGTTTTAGTCCCAATGGAAAGGAACTTGTATAGTGTGCACTTCCTTTAACCAGCACATTCACACCACAGTTTTATTATGCTTAGCTGGTTTTCTTTCTTGTTCCCTTCTGCAGCTTGATCCGCTTGTGAGCATTGCATTGCACTGCAAGAGCTGCTGGAGAATTCGTGAAGGAGAAGCACACTGCTTCAAGGACTGCGGGAAGCTATGCCCTGGAGCCAGCTTTAAGGTAGCTGAGTCAGCTTTTACCCAGGAACTCTTAGAGCCACCTTGCCAGAGCACACAGTAGAACCAGTTCAACAGATCTCGTTTTATGCTATATGACAAGAGAGCAGAGCTACATGGCAACTTTAGCTAGCAGCGATGATTCTGTTGATTTATTTGAATTGAATATAAGAAAGTTAGGACCTAGTCTAATAGGTATTTCTTAGTTGTCACATTGCCTTGGAGATAGGTTTTGTTTTTGTTTTGTTTTGGCTTTGAGGGGTTGATATCGAATAACTCAGGTGTTCAAATTTTACCAACATTGCCTCCATATAAAATTGTCTTTCACCGTTTTTCATTGAATAGAGCTAATACATCCCCTAGTCCCACTAAATAAACTTTAGGACAGTTTGAGGATCACAGCTAAAATTTAGCATAAATTACATACAGAAAGTTATTTGCAATATACCCTTGTACCTACTATTGTACCCTGTCCTCCACTGTTATAATCCTCCCCGGTATGGTGCCTTTACCATAATGACAGAACCTACCTAGAAACATATCTTCCAAGGTCTTTAGTTGACTGTGGCTTCACTCAAGGTGTTGTGCATTCTATGGTTTGAGACCAGAGGGATTTCACTGATCAATATTTTCTTTGTGTTTCACCTATTTGTCTCACCTGCCAGTGTCTAACACTATCACTTCCTTACAGTCCTAGCTTCCCAACTCTGGCAACCACTGGCCTTTTCACTTTCTTTAGAATTTGACCTTTCTAGCACTAGTTTTATAATATGTTCCCCATTAGTTAATTTGAAATCACTGTATAGAAGTTCGGCTGTAGAATGAAAGCTATTAAAGTTGTGTTAAGTATGTTAAGTAAGCTATTGGGATAATGCAAATAGTTGCCTTGCCTTAGAATAGAGTCTGTACAAGGTTTCTGTGAAGGAAGGCCTGGATTTGCTGAATGATGGTAGGCATGTCTTTTCTTTCTGAGTTAAGTGCTACCTAGCATTACTCAGACATGCTCAGGGACTTTCACGTAGAGACAGAGTCAAGTCTTTGTTAAGACCTGCCAGGGATGGTTTGTGCAATCTCTTTAGGATTAGTACTTTGGAAGAAGGTCTTTTGTAGCTGTTAAGTGCTTTCCTTTTTAAAGAAAAATCTAATTTGTTGTTTTAAAAAAAAACTTTTCTCCTGGAGCCTGAGAGATAGTACAATGGGGTTAAGTTCTATCCTGAGTGCATACAACCTCAGTTTAACTCCTGTTTAACATAGCCCCCCAATTCATCCTGGGATTGCCATGTTTGACTAAGAACATTTCCTGAGCACTGCTGGGTATTTCTGGTGGTGTTCAGCACTGGAGAGCCTGACAGTCATTTATTTGGGCCCTAGCCCTGAATTCTTGACTGGTGATCCCAGTCACCAGTCAAGAATCACTGGGAGGGAACCCTGGGTCCTCTGAGCACTGATTAAAAGCCCCCCTCCCACCAAAGAAAGGCCCTCCCTTTTCTCTCCTTTGATTAATAATTAGGAACACACACACCTTTTCATGTATAAGCAAAATACATATGTTAGTTATGTTTCAACATTGATGGGACATGGCAATACATTTTGTTTCACATATTTTTCCTTCTCGTTTTATTATGTACATTTCTTTTAAGCAGAAATTTTCTTTTTTAGCAGAATTTGAGTAGAAGTAACATCTGCTTATTGTTCCTTATTCTCTCCATGTCACATAACCATCAGTCAATTCTCAAGTGATGGGTTAGAATGTAATTTAAAAAAGGATGGGTGTGGGAACCCCAAGAACTCTCCCATTAAGAAAAACTGTGACTGTTAAGTCAACACTGTGACTGTTGACCTTGGATTTTGGTCAATGAGAATGTGATTTTATTTTCCAGGCAGTTCATGGAACAAGTTTGGACTGTTGCTGATGTGTCTGTTATGTCAATTTTTTATTTTTTGCAGGCCAGAAAGGAACTTCTTTGGTCCTTGACCTTGTTAATATGTTAGCATAGCTGTTAGTTCTGGCCTCCATCCTTGAAGTATTTTGAGATACTTTCATTCTTGTTTATAGTGCAGGAGACTGAATCAGTTTAAAGAGGAAGTGATGACTGTATTTCGCATATATACTTATTTGAGAGAGCAAGGGAGCAGCAGTTGATTTTAGTTAACTGTTAATCCTTAGATTCTTAGTTATAAAATAGGCCTAAATGGTTTAGTAGTTTCTTGTTGTGGTTAGCGAGACTCTCTAGAGAAGTTTTCAGATATCTGGGACTGGAATGGTTATTTATATTTTTGTTGCTTTATAATTTTTTTCTCAGAAAGGGCATATAATTGATTTGCACAAGATGAATGGCATAAAATAAGTATAAAGTGGAAAACAAGTCTCCCTTCTTCCCCTGTCCTCTTAGTTCCCAGTTACTTTTCCAAAAGTTACCATGAACAGTATGCATGGAGACTTCTATAATGTACCAGCCCATAACCCTTATTTTTATATAAATGATAGAAAGATACACTGCCTTGTACCTTTTATTCATGAATTTTGGGTGGTAGGAGGGGACACTAGGCTATACTCAGGGCTTTCACATGGCTCTTATTTCTTATTCTTGCATCTCAGAAGTGCCTTACCCATTGTACTTACTGTCTCTTCAACTCCTTTTATTTGTTGAAATAATATTTTTTATCAGTTCTTTTGTATTAATCTCTGGTCCTTTTTAATGGATGCTTTATTCTAGTTTAAAATATTCTATTTGATAGACAAATAGGTAATTTTCAGTATTATCATCATGGATGAGTTAATAATAAAAAGCCTTCTATCTTATGTTTGATGTTCGTGTAGGATCCATTTGTAGTAATGCAGTTGCTGGGTTAAACATTATGTACATTTTAATTTGTGTATAAATATACTGCCAAGTTGCTCTGTTCACAGTTGCAAAGTTGTAGGTTTTAGCCGCAGTAGATGAGGACATTACTTTCTCACATACCTGCCAATCACAGTAAGATTGCTAAACTGATAGGTTATTTTTCTTTTGCAAAATGAGGTGAGAATGATAGTTGAATGTGACTTCAGTTTTAATATCTCTAAATTTGATTGACATGGAACATATTTTTATAAGTTTAAAGGGCATTTGTATTTCCTATTTCTTCTATGTTTGTATCATTTGCTTATTTTCCTATTTGATTTTTTTTTTTTAATGTGACTTCTGCAATTGAACTCAGAGCATCTTACAGGCAAGGCATGCCCTTTTTCTGCTAAGACACATTCTCACCCCGGGTTTACTGTCAAATTACCATTTCATAAAGAGTTTATAAATCAACAAAATTAGACTTTTTTTTTTCTCCTTCGTGGTATATGATATGCATGCTCCAAACATTTGTTACATGGATAAAACCTATTAATTTGCTAGGGAGTTATTTAATTGCTATTTAATGATGTTATTTAATAATTATTGGTAGTAGTCTGTAGAGTAGTGAAGAAGGATGTAGAGATAACATTGGGTCCTGATATGTATATGAAACTGGTTTGATCCTGAGCACTACTTCTTTTTAAACACCACTGCTTATAGGTCTGGAGGCTTTGAGCAACACCAGGTGTGGCCTCTGTGATCCCTGGCACCACAGAACCTGAGTAGCCACACATTTTTGCATTAAATTCTATTTCTTAGTTGTTTGAATATTACTGGAGAGGTCCCCAGATGCTCTGATCACTGCTTGGGAGGCCAAAAGAATAAAAAAGAAAACATTCTCATTCTTATTTCATAGAACTTTTTCTAGTACTGGTGCAGGAGATAGTTAATTAAAGATGTATACATAGATTTATAGAGATAAGTATGTAATCAGACTTTATGTGTCATCAAGATTTTGTATTAATTTCAAGACCTTTTCTTTTCCTACACCTAAAAACCTATCTCATGCTTGCTTATTGTATCCTGCGGTTCTTTTTTTCTGTACCTTAAATCTTTGATCCATCCAAAGTGTTAAGCATGGACTTTTTTGTTTAGTTGTTTTAGGGCCACAACCTGTGGTGTTCAAGGCTTACTCTTGGCTCTTTGCTTGTGGACTCAGGGGACCATATGAGGTATCAAGGTATCAAACCTGGGCCGGCCTAGTATAAGACAAGCACCCTGCGTGTTATATTATAGTTCGGCCGCTAAAGTATTAATCATGAATTTTACTTGATTTTTTTCTAGATGCTCTGTTGATCGTAGTTAACTTGGGTTGCTGTAAACAAGGGACCAAAATATACTATGCTAGTATATTTTTTAACCCCTTAACTTCAGTGTGGGCAGACCAGGTAAGGAAAACAGCTAAAAAAGTAATTTAACTACTCAGTTTGCTTCTTGTTTTGTATTTCTAGCAGTTGTGTCAGTGGTAACCTGCATGACCTTAACTGAGTTTCTGTTATATCTGTGTCTTCTTCTTCTTCTTATTTATTTATTTATTTTTTTTTTTGGTTTTTGGGTCACACCCGGCAGTGCTCAGGAGTTACTCCTGGCTCCATGCTCAGAAATTGCTCCTGGCAGGCACGGGGGACCATATGGGGCACCGGGATTCGAACCGATGACCTTTTGATGAAAGGCAAACGCCTTACCTCCATGCTATCTCCCGGGCCCCATATCTGTGTCTTCTTATTGCACAGGGCAAAGGAGAGAGTCCACATAATCAGAAGCTGCATAAGTGGACACATCACTTTTGCTGCCATTGGTGGGAAGTAAATCACATGGGCTTTTACTATAAGGGAAGCTGGGCAGAGACTCCTTGCTCCCTGCACATAAGAAGTAAAGGAGCAATTTAGTGTGGAAAGTGAATAGTCTCTGACTCATTGCCTAGCCATTACTACTCTACTGTCCTCCTTTGGTTGTTAAAAAAAATTTGGTGGGATGGCCTCACCTGGCAATGATCAGCACTTACTCTTGGCTCTGTGTCCTGGGTTTACATCTAGTGGACTTGGGTAACATATGGGGCCTATGGGATTAAACCTGGGTCAGCTGCATTGAATGCGATTGCCCAACTGCCCGTACTATTGCTTTAGCCCCTCCTTTGATTCTTTCATACTTTGATATATAAATTCCCATATTTTTTTTGCTCTATTCCTGGGATTCCCACTTAGTTTCATTGGTCTCTCTCCCTGTGCGGGTACCAGGATCACACCATCCTTTTTTTTTTGACTCTTGGGGATATATCTCTATCTCTATCTAGTCTCGTTATAATTTATGTTTTTTATAGAATTTTTATATTTATTTGTGACTGTTTAAAACATAATAAGAACTTTATAGTAAGTATATCTAGTTGCTTCCTTTCAATTTAAAAAGAAAGCCTAATGGAATTGCATAAATATTGACAAATTTTCTTAGAGTCCTTATTTGAAAAACAGTATGGTAGATTTTATAATCCTTTTATATTCTTTGAATAATTAAGTTTTGGGGGGCATTGGTATCACACCTTAATAAAAAGAAATTAATGAATTTGAAAGTTCAAAAACTACTGTTCTTGTTTAAGGTAAACTTTAGTTGACATTTATGGAACTTTATGGCAATTAATTAGTCATACAATATTTAGCATAGAGACACATAGGAGTGTATACGTATTTGTAAATATGCTTTTTAAGTAATGTAATTACTTGTCCAATTTGTATTATAGTCTGTGCCTTCTTAATTGTACACTTCGGGCTTTTGACTTTCCTTTTTACCTTCTTAATGTAAAGTCTAGATGCAGGTTCAAGCTAACTTTTTTTCAGCTACCCAGGTCAGAAGACAAATAACCTACTTTTGCACAGGCATAGTAGGAGCAATCAGGCTAATGCACTTTCACTATCACATATAAAGCTTTCTTTTAAGACTATGTGGTTGCTGCTGTGACTTTATATATATTTTTTAAAATTAGTGAGAAAGTATTTAAAATTGTTTTGTTAATTTTCTGATGTTAAAAAAAAAGTTAGTAAATGTGTTCAACCTGCTGTGAACCGGCATATCGTAACTTGGTCTCATGGGCTGGTTATTCCCAGTTGCTGTCTCTTGATGGTATCTCGCATTGAGTTTATTAAATGTTTCCGTACACCATTTTCTTTAGAATATTTTTTCCTTGTTTTCCTCATCTAAAAACTACTTGTGTCTTATGGTCAGTTGTGTCTTATAGAGTGAAAAATATGGTAGTTGATTGCAATTTCACTTCTTTCTTTCTAGCAAGAGCTGTAATTCTGGTTCTGGAGGCAAATATAGCCTCTGGGGCAGAAGTTTGTCTTTACAACCTGATCAGCTCCCTCAAGGAAATAAATAGATCTCTCAAGGCAAGCAACTAGTAGAGGAGAATTACACCCCTTATACCCCCCTACCTTCACCCTACCCTTTGTGATAATGACCAAGTTGTGACTTTCTTTGCAGTCGTATAACTGTCCTTTTGATTTGGATATATATCGTCATAGATAATGTATGTGTCCTGTTCGTTCTTTACTGACTCTTTTTTTGCAATGACTGGGTTTTAGGCACACAAGGTTGTTGTACTTATATACCTTTGGTCACTGGGGGACTGTCCATTAAGTTGTGGTGCTTGCACACTTGATCCTGATGCTTAACAGTGTCTGAAGTCAGATTACACACTTTAGTTGTAGTACTTGGATTTATTCTTGTTCATGTGTCATTCCCTTTAGTTGCATCCTTTGTCATTGTCTTGCTCATACATAGCTGCAGTGTACATGGAAATCTGTAAATTGTGGCACTGGAGATCACAGATAGCAGAGCAGCCATGCACAAAGAGCAGACCTGCCAGGATCAACTTAGCACATATGGAAGCACTGGGAAATGTACCCAAGGCCTCATGCTTGCAAAGCTGCTATTTAAGTTTCTAACCATCTTCAGAACCCTGTCCACATGCTTCTAATTTCTGGTATTTAGTCCTAAGCCTTAATTCACTGCATCAGGCCTCCAATGTGTCCTGGTGAATCAGGTTTACTAGTCGAATTGTAAAGGATAACGGAGGGGTCATATCTTCTTCCTTTTTTGGTGAGGGCCCATCAAGCATTGTTTACAGGATCTGGGGACCACTCCTTGGGATATTTGGCCTACCAGGCTGTGCTATCCAACGCCATGACCAAAAATGCTCTGCAGTTTGGTCCTTGCTGTACAGGGTCACCCTGGAGATGCTTAGGGGCCTTTTAAGCTATACGTGTTGGTACAGTGGTGGGGACATGTGTTGTTGGCACCTTATATGGGTCCTGTTACTTGCTTTGCATGTGATCCTGACCTCTAAGTTATCTCCCTAGACTCTTTTTCCACATTCCTATTTTTATCTTCAAGAAGCTTGAATGCTTATTCTGGACTATGTGCTTAGTGTTCTCTCGTGGCATTGTATGGAAACCTGTATGAAGCCAGGGATTGAACTGAGGTTTGCAGCATGCAAGGCAAGTATACTATCTTTCTAACCCTTATTCTGTATTCTTATTGGTCATTGCCTTGTACTGGTTTTGGTGCACAAATACTTTATCTTTTTTTATCTTTTGTTTTTGGGCCATACCTGATGGCTCTTAGGGGTTACTCTGGCTCTTCACTTCAAGAGATTACTCTTGGAGATTACTATGGGATGTTGGGGACCAAACCCAGGTCAGCCACATGTAAGGCAACTGCTCTCTCTGCTGTGTTTGGTTTCTTTACTGAAGATCCTTACTCACTACATCTCCAGACTCCTTTGGGGAGTTATATATTTCCTTCCAGGTCTGTCTGTTCAGAAAGCTGGCTTTTGAATTCTCTACATTGAGAAAAGAAATTAAGGTTAATAGAAAATTTTTCGTTTCAGTATGCTCCCTGACCCAAGATTGTTCTCTGTTTTTGGTCCTGTGAACAGAAGGGATATAAGAAATGCTTTATGAGTTCATGTTGATATTTCCAAGTCAATTTAGTTTATAAGGTTCTTATGTAACCTTTTCTGTATTGCATCTATCGCTTCTTGATTCCACACATAACATCTTGGCTCTCCAGGAACTGGGGAATGAAGGAAATAGAATTCACATTAGTAACTCCTTTTCTTCCATGTTATACACCCCATATTCTAAATATCACCACTATTCTAAACATTGCACTCTCATTGTGATAATTGCAAAGAAAGAAAAACTTTTTAAAAATACATTTTTCTCTTTGTGTTAGGGGGAGGACTTTTTGTAATGTAAATATTGTTTATAACTATTGAAAATCAGGCATATTTAAACATTGATTAGCTTTTAGATAATATTTGGAGCAGGAGTACTTTTGATTTTGTATTTTGGTATGTTGGTGTGATCATTGTGTTTAGCAAAGCTCCTTATCTATTAGAGGGTCTTTGATTAAATGTTGGGGTTTTGGAATTCTCTTGAAAATAACTGAGGAATAAAATGGTCAGAACAGGGTAGATGAGTTTGTTCATTTTGGAAATGAGGTTGTTGCTTACTTTTGAATCTTGGAGGTAAAAAGAAAAATGGGGATTTTTTTTCTTTTTGTTTCTGTGTATATATTAGAAATAAAAGGTTTATTTTTATAAGCTTATTTTATAAATAGTAAAGGACAAGGGCAAATGCCAAGAAAAGAAGTCAAAAAGGATGAATTGGAAAGGGAAGAAAACAATAGCTTAAAGAACAGATCTGTCCATTCCAGCTTTGGCCTTGGCTCAGTGGCTGGGAAGTAAAGGGTTGGATAATTCTGAATGAGAAGAGAGATGATGGAAACCTCTCAGGAACTGATGACAGAGGAGGAAACCTTCATTAAACTTAGAATGAAAGTTAGAAAAGTAAAGACATTAGAGAGAATGATGCCTCTGAGTTCTTGCCTGGAAACTGTTCAGAAAGAAGGGGATTATCAGCACAACCTCTTCCCAATGTGGTGGTGTGGTGGTGGTGGTGTGTGTGTGTGTGTGATCAGCACAGCCTCTCCCCAGTAAGGGTGTGTGTGTGTGTGTGTGTGTGTGTCTTAACTTTCTTTGCATCT